>JBBDHG010000320.1:0-100100 GCA_037951165.1 Lophius americanus
TCTAAATCTGTCTAAATCTGTCTAAATCTAAACCTATCCTAGTCTTAACATGTCTTAATCTTAACCTGTCTAAATCTGTCTAAATCTAAACCTATCCTAGTCTTAACATGTCTTAATCTAAACCTGTCTAAATCTGTCTGAATCTAAACCTATCCTAGTCTTAACATGTCTTAATCTAAACCTGTCTAAATCTGTCTAAATCTAAACCTATCCTAGTCTTAACATGTCTTAATCTAAACCTGTCTAAATCTGTCTAAATCTAAACCTATCCTAGTCTTAACATGTCTTAATCTAAACCTGTCTAAATCTGTCTAAATCTAAACCTATCCTAGTCTTAAAATGTCTTAATCTAAACCTGTCTAAATCTGTCTAAATCTGTCTAAATCTAAACCTATCCTAGTCTTAACATGTCTTAATCTAAACCTGTCTAAATCTGTTTAAATCTAAACCTATCCTAGTCTTAACATGTCTTAATCTAAACCTGTCTAAATCTATCTAAATCTAAACCTATCCTAGTCTTAACATGTCTTAATCTAAATCTGTCTAAATCTGTCTAAATCTAAACCTATCCTAGTCTTAACATGTCTTAATCTTAACCTGTCTAAATCTGTCTAAATCTAAACCTATCCTAGTCTCAACCTGTCATAATCTAAACCTGTCTAAATCTGTCTAAATCTAAACCTATTCTAGTCTTAACATGTCTTAATCTAAACCTGTCTAAATCTGTCTAAATCTAAACCTATCCTAGTCTTAACCTGTCTTAATCTAAACCTGTCTAAATCTGTCTAAATCTAAATCTATCCTAGTCTTAACATGTCTTAATCTAAACCTGTCTAAATCTGTCTAAATCTAAACCTATCCTAGTCTTAACATGTCTTAATCTAAACCTGTCTAAATCTGTCTAAATCTAAACCTATCCTAGTCTTAACATGTCTTAATCTAAACCTGTCTAAATCTGTCTAAATCTGTCTAAATCTAAACCTATCCTAGTCTTAACATGTCTTAATCTTAACCTGTCTAAATCTGTCTAAATCTAAACCTATCCTAGTCTCAACCTGTCATAATCTAAACCTGTCTAAATCTGTCTAAATCTAAACCTATCCTAGTCTTAACATGTCTTAATCTAAATCTGTCTAAATCTGTCTAAATCTAAACCTATCCTAGTCTTAACATGTCTTAATCTTAACCTGTCTAAATCTGTCTAAATCTAAACCTATCCTAGTCTCAACCTGTCATAATCTAAACCTGTCTAAATCTGTCTAAATCTAAACCTATCCTAGTCTTAACATGTCTTAATCTAAACCTGTCTAAATCTGTCTAAATCTAAACCTATCCTAGTCTTAACATGTCTTAATCTAAACCTGTCTAAATCTGTCTAAATCTGTCTAAATCTAAACCTATCCTAGTCTTAACATGTCTTAATCTAAACCTGTCTAAATCTGTCTAAATCTAAACCTATCCTAGTCTTAACATGTCTTAATCTAAACCTGTCTAAATCTTTCTAAATCTAAACCTATCCTAGTCTTAACATGTCTTAATCTAAACCTGTCTAAATCTGTCTAAATCTAAACCTATCCTAGTCTTAACATGTCTTAATCTAAACCTGTCTAAATCTGTCTAAATCTAAACCTATCCTAGTCTTAACATGTCTTAATCTAAACCTGTCTAAATCTGTCTAAATCTAAACCTATCCTAGTCTTAACATGTCTTAATCTAAACCTGTCTAAATCTGTCTAAATCTGTCTAAATCTAAACCTATCCTAGTCTTAACATGTCTTAATTTAAACCTGTCTAAATCTGTTAAAATCTAAACCTATCCTAGTCTTAACATGTCTTAATCTAAACCTGTCTAAATCTATCTAAATCTAAACCTATCCTAGTCTTAACATGTCTTAATCTAAACCTGTCTAAATCTGTCTAAATCTAAACCTATCCTAGTCTTAACCTGTCATAATCTAAACCTGTATAAATCTGTCTAAATCTAAACCTATCCTAGTCTTAACATGTCTTAATCTAAACCTGTCTAAATCTGTCTAAATCTGTCTAAATCTAAACCAATCCTAGTCTTAACATGTCTTAATCTAAACCTGTCTAAATCTGTCTAAATCTAAACCTATCCTAGTCTTAACATGTCTTAATCTAAACCTGTCTAAATCTATCTAAATCTAAACCTATCCTAGTCTTAACATGTCTTAATCTAAATCTGTCTAAATCTGTCTAAATCTAAACCTATCCTAGTCTTAACATGTCTTAATCTTAACCTGTCTAAATCTGTCTAAATCTAAACCTATCCTAGTCTTAACCTGTCATAATCTAAACCTGTCTAAATCTGTCTAAATCTAAACCTATCCTAGTCTTAACATGTCTTCATCTAAACCTGTCTAAATCTGTCTAAATCTAAACCTATCCTAGTCTTAACCTGTCTTAATCTAAACCTGTCTAAATCTGTCTAAATCTAAACCTATCCTAGTCTTAACATGTCTTAATCTTAACCTGTCTAAATCTGTCTAAATCTAAACCTATCCTAGTCTTAACCTGTCATAATCTAAACCTGTCTAAATCTGTCTAAATCTAAACCTATCCTAGTCTTAACATGTATTAATCTAAACCTGTCTAAATCTGTCTAAATCTAAACCTATCCTAGTCTTAACCTGTCTTAATCTAAACCTGTCTAAATCTGTCTAAATCTAAACCTATCCTAGTCTTAACATGTCTTAATCTAAACCTGTCTAAATCTGTCTAAATCTAAACCTATCCTAGTCTTAACATGTCTTAATCTAAACCTGTCTAAATCTGTCTAAATCTAAACCTATCCTAGTCTTAACATGTCTTAATCTAAACCTGTCTAAATCTGTCTAAATCTGTCTAAATCTAAACCTATCCTAGTCTTAACATGTCTTAATCTAAACCTGTCTAAATCTGTTAAAATCTAAACCTATCCTAGTCTTAACATGTCTTAATCTAAACCTGTCTAAATCTATCTAAATCTAAACCTATCCTAGTCTTAACATGTCTTAATCTAAACCTGTCTAAATCTGTCTAAATCTAAACCTATCCTAGTCTTAACCTGTCATAATCTAAACCTGTATAAATCTGTCTAAATCTAAACCTATCCTAGTCTTAACATGTCTTAATCTAAACCTGTCTAAATCTGTCTAAATCTGTCTAAATCTAAACCAATCCTAGTCTTAACATGTCTTAATCTAAACCTGTCTAAATCTGTCTAAATCTAAACCTATCCTAGTCTTAACATGTCTTAATCTAAACCTGTCTAAATCTATCTAAATCTAAACCTATCCTAGTCTTAACATGTCTTAATCTAAATCTGTCTAAATCTGTCTAAATCTAAACCTATCCTAGTCTTAACATGTCTTAATCTTAACCTGTCTAAATCTGTCTAAATCTAAACCTATCCTAGTCTTAACCTGTCATAATCTAAACCTGTCTAAATCTGTCTAAATCTAAACCTATCCTAGTCTTAACATGTCTTAATCTAAACCTGTCTAAATCTGTCTAAATCTAAACCTATCCTAGTCTTAACCTGTCTTAATCTAAACCTGTCTAAATCTGTCTAAATCTAAACCTATCCTAGTCTTAACATGTCTTAATCTTAACCTGTCTAAATCTGTCTAAATCTAAACCTATCCTAGTCTTAACCTGTCATAATCTAAACCTGTCTAAATCTGTCTAAATCTAAACCTATCCTAGTCTTAACATGTATTAATCTAAACCTGTCTAAATCTGTCTAAATCTAAACCTATCCTAGTCTTAACCTGTCTTAATCTAAACCTGTCTTAATCTGTGTAAATCTAAACCTATCCTAGTCTTAACATGTCTTAATCTAAACCTGTCTAAATCTGTCTAAATCTACACCTATCCTAGTATTAACATGTCTTAATCTAAACCTGTCTAAATCTGTCAAAATCTAAACCTATCCTAGTCTTAACATGTCTTAATCTAAACCTGTCTAAATCTGTCTAAATCTAAACCTATCCTAGTCTTAACCTGTCTTAATCTAAATCTGTCTAAATCTGTCTAAATCTAAACCTATCCTAGTCTTAACATGTCTTAATCTAAACCTGTCTAAATCTGTCTAAATCTAAACCTATCCTAGTCTTAACCTGTCTTAATCTAAATCTGTCTAAATCTGTCTAAATCTAAACCTATCCTAGTCTTAACATGTCTTAATCTAAACCTGTCTAAATCTGTCTAAATCTAAACCTATCCTAGTCTTAACATGTCTTAATCTAAACCTGTCTAAATCTGTCTAAATCTGTCTAAATCTGTCTAAATCTGTCTAAATCTGTCTAAATCTAAACCTATCATTGTCTTAACATGTCTTAATCTAAACCTGTCTAAATCTGTCTAAATCTAAACCTATCCTAGTCTTAACATGTCTTAATCTAAACCTGTCTAAATCTGTCTAAATCTAAACCTATCCTAGTCTTAACCTGTCATAATCTAAACCTGTCTAAATCTGTCTAAATCTAAACCTATCCTAGTCTTAACATGTATTAATCTAAACCTGTCTAAATCTGTCTAAATCTAAACCTATCCTAGTCTTAACCTGTCTTAATCTAAACCTGTCTAAATCTGTCTAAATCTAAACCTATCCTAATCTTAACCTGTCATAATTTAAACCTGTCTAAATCTGTCTAAATCTAAACCTATCCTAGTCTTAACCTGTCTTAATCTAAACCTGTCTAAATCTTTCTAAATCTAAACCTATCCTAGTCTTAACCTGTCTTAATCTAAACCTGTCGAAATCTGTCGAAATCTAAACCTATCCTAGTCTTAACATGTCTTAATCTAAACCTGTCTAAATCTATCTAAATCTAAACCTATCCTAGTCTTAACATGTCTTAATCTAAACCTGTCTAAATCTGTCTAAATCTAAACCTATCCTAGTCTTAACCTGTCATAATCTAAACCTGTATAAATCTGTCTAAATCTAAACCTATCCTAGTCTTAACATGTCTTAATCTAAACCTGTCTAAATCTGTCTAAAACTGTCTAAATCTAAACCAATCCTAGTCTTAACATGTCTTAATCTAAACCTGTCTAAATCTGTCTAAATCTAAACCTATCCTAGTCTTAACATGTCTTAATCTAAACCTGTCTAAATCTATCTAAATCTAAACCTATCCTAGTCTTAACATGTCTTAATCTAAATCTGTCTAAATCTGTCTAAATCTAAACCTATCCTAGTTTTAACATGTCTTAATCTTAACCTGTCTAAATCTGTCTAAATCTAAACCTATCCTAGTCTTAACCTGTCATAATCTAAACCTGTCTAAATCTGTCTAAATCTAAACCTATCCTAGTCTTAACATGTCTTCATCTAAACCTGTCTAAATCTGTCTAAATCTAAACCTATCCTAGTCTTAACCTGTCTTAATCTAAACCTGTCTAAATCTGTCTAAATCTAAACCTATCCTAGTCTTAACATGTCTTAATCTTAACCTGTCTAAATCTGTCTAAATCTAAACCTATCCTAGTCTTAACCTGTCATAATCTAAACCTGTCTAAATCTGTCTAAATCTAAACCTATCCTAGTCTTAACATGTATTAATCTAAACCTGTCTAAATCTGTCTAAATCTAAACCTATCCTAGTCTTAACCTGTCTTAATCTAAACCTGTCTAAATCTGTCTAAATCTAAACCTATCCTAGTCTTAACATGTCTTAATCTAAACCTGTCTAAATCTGTCTAAATCTACACCTATCCTAGTATTAACATGTCTTAATCTAAACCTGTCTAAATCTGTCTAAATCTAAACCTATCCTAGTCTTAACATGTCTTAATCTAAACCTGTCTAAATCTGTCTAAATCTAAACCTATCCTAGTCTTAACCTGTCTTAATCTAAATCTGTCTAAATCTGTCTAAATCTAAACCTATCCTAGTCTTAACATGTCTTAATCTAAACCTGTCTAAATCTGTCTAAATCTAAACCTATCCTAGTCTTAACATGTCTTAATCTAAACCTGTCTAAATCTGTCTAAATCTGTCTAAATCTGTCTAAATCTGTCTAAATCTGTCTAAATCTAAACCTATCATTGTCTTAACATGTCTTAATCTAAACCTGTCTAAATCTGTCTAAATCTAAACCTATCCTAGTCTTAACATGTCTTAATCTAAACCTGTCTAAATCTGTCTAAATCTAAACCTATCCTAGTCTTAACCTGTCATAATCTAAACCTGTCTAAATCTGTCTAAATCTAAACCTATCCTAGTCTTAACATGTATTAATCTAAACCTGTCTAAATCTGTCTAAATCTAAACCTATCCTAGTCTTAATATGTCTTAATCTAAACCTGTCTAAATCTGTCTAAATCTAAACCTATCCTAATCTTAACCTGTCATAATTTAAACCTGTCTAAATCTGTCTAAATCTAAACCTATCCTAGTCTTAACCTGTCTTAATCTAAACCTGTCTAAATCTTTCTAAATCTAAACCTATCCTAGTCTTAACCTGTCTTAATCTAAACCTGTCTAAATCTTTCTAAATCTAAACCTATCCTAGTCTTAACCTGTCTTAATCTAAACCTGTCGAAATCTGTCGAAATCTAAACCTATCCTAGTCTTAACATGTCTTAATCTAAACCTGTCTAAATCTGTCTAAATCTAAACCTATCCTAGTCTTAACCTGTCTTAATCTAAACCTGTCTAAATCTGTCTAAATCTAAACCTATCCTAGTCTTAACCTGTCTTAATCTAAACCTGTCTAAATCTGTCTAAATCTAAACCTATCCTAGTCTTAACCTGTCTTAATCTAAATCTGTCTAAATCTGTCTAAATCTAAATCTATCCTAGTCTTAACCTGTCTTAATCTAAACCTGTCTAAATCTGTCTAAATCTAAACCTATCCTAGTCTTAACCTGTCTTAATCTAAACCTGTCTAAATCTGTCTAAATCTAAACCTATCCTAGTCTTAACCTGTCTTAATCTAAACCTGTCTAAATCTGTCTAAATCTAAACCTATCCTAGTCTTAACATGTCTTAATCTAAACCTGTCTAAATCTGTCTAAATCTAAACCTATCCTAGTCTTAACATGTCTTAATCTAAACCTGTCTAAATCTGTCTAAATCTAAACCTATCCTAGTCTTAACATGTCTCAATCTAAACCTGTCTAAATCTGTCTAAATCTAAACCCATCCTAGTCTTAACCTGTCATAATCTAAACCTGTCTAAATCTGTCTAAATCTAAACCTATCCTAGTCTTAACCTGTCTTAATCTAAACCTGTCGAAATCTGTCGAAATCTAAACCTATCCTAGTCTTAACACGTCTTAAACTAAACCTGTCTAAATCTGTGTAAATCTAAACCTATCCTAGTCTTAACATGTCTTAATCTAAACCTGTCTAAATCTGTCTAAATCTAAACCTATCCTAGTCTTAACCTGTCTTAATCTAAACCTGTCTAAATCTGTCTAAATCTAAACCTATCCTAGTCTTAACATGTCTTAATCTAAACCTGTCTAAATCTGTCTAAATCTAAACCTATCCTAGTCTTAACATGTCTTAATCTAAACTTGTCTAAATCTGTCTAAATCTAAACCTATCCTAGTCTTAACATGTCTTAATCTAAACCTGTCTAAATCTGTCTGAATCTAAACCTATCCTAGTCTTAACATGTCTTAATCTAAACCTGTCTGAATCTGTCTAAATCTAAACCTATCCTAGTCTTAACATGTCTTAATCTAAACCTGTCTAAATCTGTCTAAATCTAAACCTATCCTAGTCTTAACATGTCTTAATCTAAACCTGTCTAAATCTGTCTAAATCTGTCTAAATCTAAACCTATCCTAGTCTTAACATGTCTTAATCTAAACCTGTCTAAATCTGTCTAAATCTAAACCTATCCTAGTCTTAACATGTCTTAATCTAAACCTGTCTAAATCTGTCTAAATCTAAACCTATCCTAGTCTTAACATGTCTTAATCTAAACCTGTCTAAATCTGTCTAAATCTAAACCTATCCTAGTCTTAACATGTCTTAATCTAAACCTGTCTAAATCTGTCTAAATCTAAACCTATCCTAGTCTTAACATGTCTTAATCTAAACCTGTCTAAATCTGTCTAAATCTGTCTAAATCTGTCTAAATCTAAACCTATCCTAGTCTTAACATGTCTTAATCTAAACCTGTCTAAATCTGTCTAAATCTAAACCTATCCTAGTCTTAACATGTCTTAATCTAAACCTGTCTAAATCTGTCTAAATCTAAACCTATCCTAGTCTTAACCTGTCATAATCTAAACCTGTCTAAATCTGTCTAAATCTAAATCTATCCTAGTCTTAACATGTATTAATCTAAACCTGTCTAAATCTGTCTAAATCTAAACCTATCCTAGTCTTAATATGTCTTAATCTAAACCTGTCTAAATCTGTCTAAATCTAAACCTATCCTAATCTTAACCTGTCATAATTTAAACCTGTCTAAATCTGTCTAAATCTAAACCTATCCTAGTCTTAACCTGTCTTAATCTAAACCTGTCTAAATCTTTCTAAATCTAAACCTATCCTAGTCTTAACCTGTCTTAATCTAAACCTGTCTAAATCTTTCTAAATCTAAACCTATCCTAGTCTTAACCTGTCTTAATCTAAACCTGTCGAAATCTGTCGAAATCTAAACCTATCCTAGTCTTAACATGTCTTAATCTAAACCTGTCTAAATCTGTCTAAATCTAAACCTATCCTAGTCTTAACATGTCTTAATCTAAACCTGTCTAAATCTGTCTGAATCTAAACCTATCCTAGTCTTAACATGTCTTAATCTAAACCTGTCTAAATCTGTCTAAATCTAAACCTATCCTAGTCTTAACATGTCTTAATCTAAACCTGTCTAAATCTGTCTAAATCTAAACCTATCCTAGTCTTAACATGTCTTTATCTAAACCTGTCTAAATCTGTCTAAATCTGTCTAAATCTAAACCTATCCTAGTCTTAACATGTCTTAATCTAAACCTGTCTAAATCTGTTTAAATCTAAACCTATCCTAGTCTTAACATGTCTTAATCTAAACCTGTCTAAATCTATCTAAATCTAAACCTATCCTAGTCTTAACATGTCTTAATCTAAATCTGTCTAAATCTGTCTAAATATAAACCTATCCTAGTCTTAACATGTCTTAATCTTAACCTGTCTAAATCTGTCTAAATCTAAACCTATCCTAGTCTTAACCTGTCATAATCTAAACCTGTCTAAATCTGTCTAAATCTAAACCTATCCTAGTCTTAACATGTCTTAATATAAACCTGTCTAAATCTGTCTAAATCTAAACCTATCCTAGTCTTAACCTGTCTTAATCTAAACCTGTCTAAATCTGTCTAAATCTAAACCTATCCTAGTCCTAACATGTCTTAATCTAAACCTGTCTAAATCTGTCTAAATCTAAACCTATCCTAGTCTTAACATGTCTTAATCTAAACCTGTCTAAATCTGTCTAAATCTAAACCTATCCTAGTCTTAACATGTCTTAATCTAAACCTGTCTAAATCTGTCTAAATCTAAACCTATCCTAGTCTTAACCTGTCTTAATCTAAATCTGTCTAAATCTGTCTAAATCTAAACCTATCCTAGTCTTAACATGTCTTAATCTAAACCTGTCTAAATCTGTCTAAATCTAAACCTATCCTAGTCTTAACATGTCTTAATCTAAACCTGTCTAAATCTGTCTAAATCTGTCTAAATCTAAACCTATCATAGTCTTAACATGTCTTAATCTAAACCTGTCTAAATCTGTCTAAATCTAAACCTATCCTAGTCTTAACATGTCTTAATCTAAACCTGTCTAAATCTGTCTAAATCTAAACCTATCCTAGTCTTAACATGTTTTAATCTAAACCTGTCTAAATCTGTCTAAATCTAAACCTATCCTAGTCTTAACCTGTCATAATCTAAACCTGTCTAAATCTGTCTAAATCTAAACCTATCCTAGTCTTAACCTGTCATAATTTAAACCTGTCTAAATCTGTCTAAATCTAAACCTATCCTAGTCCTAACCTGTCTTAATCTAAACCTGTCTAAATCTTTCTAAATCTAAACCTATCCTAGTCTTAACCTGTCTTAATCTAAACCTGTCGAAATCTGTCGAAATCTAAACCTATCCTAGTCTTAACATGTCTTAATCTAAACCTGTCGAAATCTGTCGAAATCTAAACCTATCCTAGTCTTAACATGTCTTAATCTAAACCTGTCTAAATCTGTCTAAATCTAAACCTATCCTAGTCTTAACATGTCTTAATCTAAACCTGTCTAAATCTGTCTGAATCTAAACCTATCCTAGTCTTAACATGTCTTAATCTAAACCTGTCTAAATCTGTCTAAATCTAAACCTATCCTAGTCTTAACATGTCTTAATCTAAACCTGTCTAAATCTGTCTAAATCTAAACCTATCCTAGTCTTAACATGTCTTAATCTAAACCTGTCTAAATCTGTCTAAATCTAAACCTATCCTAGTCTTAACATGTCTTAATCTAAACCTGTCTAAATCTGTCTAAATCTGTCTAAATCTAAACCTATCCTAGTCTTAACATGTCTTAATCTAAACCTGTCTAAATCTGTTTGAATCTAAACCTATCCTAGTCTTAACATGTCTTAATCTAAACCTGTCTAAATCTATCTAAATCTAAACCTATCCTAGTCTTAACATGTCTTAATCTAAATCTGTCTAAATCTGTCTAAATCTAAACCTATCCTAGTCTTAACATGTCTTAATCTTAACCTGTCTAAATCTGTCTAAATCTAAACCTATCCTAGTCTTAACCTGTCATAATCTAAACCTGTCTAAATCTGTCTAAATCTAAACCTATCCTAGTCTTAACATGTCTTAATCTAAACCTGTCTAAATCTGTCTAAATCTAAACCTATCCTAGTCTTAACCTGTCTTAATCTAAACCTGTCTAAATCTGTCTAAATCTAAACCTATCCTAGTCTTAACATGTCTTAATCTAAACCTGTCTAAATCTGTCTAAATCTAAACCTATCCTAGTCTTAACATGTCTTAATCTAAACCTGTCTAAATCTGTCTAAATCTAAACCTATCCTAGTCTTAACATGTCTTAATCTAAACCTGTCTAAATCTGTCTAAATCTGTCTAAATCTAAACCTATCCTAGTCTTAACATGTCTTAATCTAAACCTGTCTAAATCTGTTAAAATCTAAACCTATCCTAGTCTTAACATGTCTTAATCTAAACCTGTCTAAATCTATCTAAATCTAAACCTATCCTAGTCTTAACATGTCTTAATTTAAACCTGTCTAAATCTGTCTAAATCTAAACCTATCCTAGTCTTAACCTGTCATAATCTAAACCTGTCTAAATATGTCTAAATCTAAACCTATCCTAGTCTTAACATGTCTTAATCTAAACCTGTCTAAATCTGTCTAAATCTGTCTAAATCTAAACCAATCCTAGTCTTAACATGTCTTAATCTAAACCTGTCTAAATCTGTCTAAATCTAAACCTATCCTAGTCTTAACATGTCTTTATCTAAACCTGTCTAAATCTATCTAAATCTAAACCTATCCTAGTCTTAACATGTCTTAATCTAAACCTGTCTAAATCTGTCTAAATCTAAACCTATCCTAGTCTTAACATGTCTTAATCTTAACCTGTCTAAATCTGTCTAAATCTAAACCTATCCTAGTCTTAACCTGTCATAATCTAAACCTGTCTAAATCTGTCTAAATCTAAACCTATCCTAGTCTTAACATGTCTTAATCTAAACCTGTCTAAATCTGTCTAAATCTAAACCTATCCTAGTCTTAACATGTCTTAATCTAAACCTGTCTAAATCTGTCTAAATCTAAACCTATCCTAGTCTTAACCTGTCTTAATCTAAACCTGTCTAAATCTGTCTAAATCTAAACCTATCCTAGTCTTAACATGTCTTAATCTAAACCTGTCTAAATCTGTCTAAATCTACACCTATCCTAGTATTAACATGTCTTAATCTAAACCTGTCTAAATCTGTCTAAATCTAAACCTATCCTAGTCTTAACATGTCTTAATCTAAACCTGTCTAAATCTGTCTAAATCTAAACCTATCCTAGTCTTAACCTGTCTTAATCTAAATCTGTCTAAATCTGTCTAAATCTAAACCTATCCTAGTCTAAACATGTCTTAATCTAAACCTGTCTAAATCTGTCTAAATCTAAACCTATCCTAGTCTTAACATGTCTTAATCTAAACCTGTCTAAATCTGTCTAAATCTGTCTAAATCTGTCTAAATCTGTCTAAATCTAAACCTATCATAGTCTTAACATGTCTTAATCTGTCTAAATCTGTCTAAATCTGTCTAAATCTAAACCTATCATAGTCTTAACATGTCTTAATCTAAACCTGTCTAAATCTGTCTAAATCTAAACCTATCCTAGTCTTAACCTGTCATAATCTAAACCTGTCTAAATCTGTCTAAATCTAAACCTATCCTAGTCTTAACCTGTCATAATTTAAACCTGTCTAAATCTGTCTAAATCTAAACCTATCCTAGTCTTAACCTGTCTTAATCTAAACCTGTCTAAATCTTTCTAAATCTAAACCTATCCTAGTCTTAACCTGTCTTAATCTAAACCTGTCTAAATCTGTCTAAATCTAAACCTATCCTAGTCTTAACATGTCTTAATCTAAACCTATCTAAATCTGTCTAAATCTAAACCTATCCTAGTCTTAACATGTCTTAATCTAAATCTGTCTAAATCTGTCTAAATCTAAACCTATCCTAGTCTTAACCTGTCTAAATCTAAACCTGTCTAAATCTGTCTGAATCTAAACCTATCCTAGTCTTAACATGTCTTAATCTAAACCTGTCTAAATCTGTCTAAATCTAAACCTATCCTAGTCTTAACATGTCTTAATCTAAATCTGTCTAAATCTGTCTAAATCTAAACCTATCCTAGTCTTAACCTTTCTTAATCTAAACCTGTCTAAATCTGTCTGAATCTAAACCTATCCTAGTCTTAACATGTCTTAATCTAAACCTGTCTAAATCTGTCTAAATCTAAACCTATCCTAGTCTTAACCTTTCTTAATCTAAACCTGTCTAAATCTGTCTAAATCTAAACCTATCCTAGTCTTAACATGTCTTAATCTAAACCTGTCTAAATCTGTCTAAATCTAAACCTATCCTAGTCTTAACATGTCTTAATCTAAACCTGTCTAAATCTGTTTAAATCTAAACCTATCCTAGTCTTAACATGTCTTAATCTAAACCTGTCTAAATCTATCTAAATCTAAACCTATCCTAGTCTTAACATGTCTTAATCTAAATCTGTCTAAATCTGTCTAAATCTAAACCTATCCTAGTCTTAACATGTCTTAATCTTAACCTGTCTAAATCTGTCTAAATCTAAACCTATCCTAGTCTTAACCTGTCATAATCTAAACCTGTCTAAATCTGTCTAAATCTAAACCTATCCTAGTCTTAACATGTCTTAATCTTAACCTGTCTAAATCTGTCTAAATCTAAACCTATCCTAGTCTTAACCTGTCTTAATCTAAACCTGTCTAAATCTGTCTAAATCTAAACCTATCCTAGTCTTAACATGTCTTAATCTAAACCTGTCTAAATCTGTCTAAATCTAAACCTATCCTAGTCTTAACCTGTCTTAATCTAAACCTGTCTAAATCTGTCTAAATCTAAACCTATCCTAGTCTTAACATGTCTTAATCTAAACCTGTCTAAATCTGTCTAAATCTAAACCTATCCTAGTCTTAACATGTCTTAATCTAAACCTGTCTAAATCTGTCTAAATCTAAACCTATCCTAGTCTTAACATGTCTTAATCTAAACCTGTCTAAATCTGTCTAAATCTGTCTAAATCTAAACCTATCCTAGTCTTAACATGTCTTAATCTAAACCTGTCTAAATCTGTTAAAATCTAAACCTATCCTAGTCTTAACATGTCTTAATCTAAACCTGTCTAAATCTATCTAAATCTAAACCTATCCTAGTCTTAACATGTCTTAATCTAAACCTGTCTAAATCTGTCTAAATCTAAACCTATCCTAGTCTTAACCTGTCATAATCTAAACCTGTCTAAATCTGTCTAAATCTACACCTATCCTAGTATTAACATGTCTTAATCTAAACCTGTCTAAATCTGTCTAAATCTAAACCTATCCTAGTCTTAACATGTCTTAATCTAAACCTGTCTAAATCTGTCTAAATCTACACCTATCCTAGTATTAACATGTCTTAATCTAAACCTGTCTAAATCTGTCTAAATCTAAACCTATCCTAGTCTTAACATGTCTTAATCTAAACCTGTCTAAATCTGTCTAAATCTAAACCTATCCTAGTCTAAACATGTCTTAATCTAAACCTGTCTAAATCTGTCTAAATCTAAACCTATCCTAGTCTTAACATGTCTTAATCTAAACCTGTCTAAATCTGTCTAAATCTGTCTAAATCTGTCTAAATCTGTCTAAATCTAAACCTATCATAGTCTTAACATGTCTTAATCTGTCTAAATCTGTCTAAATCTGTCTAAATCTAAACCTATCATAGTCTTAACATGTCTTAATCTAAACCTGTCTAAATCTGTCTAAATCTAAACCTATCCTAGTCTTAACCTGTCATAATCTAAACCTGTCTAAATCTGTCTAAATCTGTCTAAATCTAAACCTATCCTAGTCTAAACATGTCTTAATCTAAACCTGTCTAAATCTGTCTAAATCTAAACCTATCCTAGTCTTAACATGTCTTAATCTAAACCTGTCTAAATCTGTCTAAATCTGTCTAAATCTGTCTAAATCTGTCTAAATCTGTCTAAATCTAAACCTATCATAGTCTTAACATGTCTTAATCTGTCTAAATCTGTCTAAATCTGTCTAAATCTAAACCTATCATAGTCTTAACATGTCTTAATCTAAACCTGTCTAAATCTGTCTAAATCTAAACCTATCCTAGTCTTAACCTGTCATAATCTAAACCTGTCTAAATCTGTCTAAATCTAAACCTATCCTAGTCTTAACCTGTCATAATTTAAACCTGTCTAAATCTGTCTAAATCTAAACCTATCCTAGTCTTAACCTGTCTTAAT
Organism: Lophius americanus; assembly: GCA_037951165.1. Lineage (NCBI taxonomy): Eukaryota > Metazoa > Chordata > Actinopteri > Lophiiformes > Lophiidae > Lophius > Lophius americanus. The sequence continues at coordinate 15,048 of JBBDHG010000320.1, forward strand.
CTAAACCTGTCTAAATCTTTCTAAATCTAAACCTATCCTAGTCTTAACCTGTCTTAATCTAAACCTGTCTAAATCTGTCTAAATCTAAACCTATCCTAGTCTTAACATGTCTTAATCTAAACCTGTCTAAATCTGTCTAAATCTAAACCTATCCTAGTCTTAACATGTCTTAATCTAAATCTGTCTAAATCTGTCTAAATCTAAACCTATCCTAGTCTTAACCTGTCTTAATCTAAACCTGTCTAAATCTGTCTGAATCTAAACCTATCCTAGTCTTAACATGTCTTAATCTAAACCTGTCTAAATCTGTCTAAATCTAAACCTATCCTAGTCTTAACATGTCTTAATCTAAATCTGTCTAAATCTGTCTAAATCTAAACCTATCGTAGTCTTAACCTGTCTTAATCTAAACCTGTCTAAATCTGTCTGAATCTAAACCTATCCTAGTCTTAACATGTCTTAATCTAAACCTGTCTAAATCTGTCTAAATCTAAACCTATCCTAGTCTTAACATGTCTTAATCTAAACCTGTCTAAATCTGTCTAAATCTAAACCTATCCTAGTCTTAACATGTCTTAATCTAAACCTGTCTAAATCTGTCTAAATCTAAACCTATCCTAGTCTTAACATGTCTTAATCTAAACCTGTCTAAATCTGTTTAAATCTAAACCTATCCTAGTCTTAACATGTCTTAATCTAAACCTGTCTAAATCTATCTAAATCTAAACCTATCCTAGTCTTAACATGTCTTAATCTAAATCTGTCTAAATCTGTCTAAATCTAAACCTATCCTAGTCTTAACATGTCTTAATCTTAACCTGTCTAAATCTGTCTAAATCTAAACCTATCCTAGTCTTAACCTGTCATAATCTAAACCTGTCTAAATCTGTCTAAATCTAAACCTATCCTAGTCTTAACATGTCTTAATCTAAACCTGTCTAAATCTGTCTAAATCTAAACCTATCCTAGTTTTAACCTGTCTTAATCTAAACCTGTCTAAATCTGTCTAAATCTAAACCTATCCTAGTCTTAACATGTCTTAATCTAAACCTGTCTAAATCTGTCTAAATCTAAACCTATCCTAGTCTTAACATGTCTTAATCTAAACCTGTCTAAATCTGTCTAAATCTAAACCTATCCTAGTCTTAACATGTCTTAATCTAAACCTGTCTAAATCTGTCTAAATCTGTCTAAATCTAAACCTATCCTAGTCTTAACATGTCTTAATCTAAACCTGTCTAAATCTGTTAAAATCTAAACCTATCCTAGTCTTAACATGTCTTAATCTAAACCTGTCTAAATCTATCTAAATCTAAACCTATCCTAGTCTTAACATGTCTTAATCTAAACCTGTCTAAATCTGTCTAAATCTAAACCTATCCTAGTCTTAACATGTCTTAATCTAAACCTGTCTAAATCTGTCTAAATCTGTCTAAATCTAAACCAATCCTAGTCTTAACATGTCTTAATCTAAACCTGTCTAAATCTGTCTAAATCTAAACCTATCCTAGTCTTAACATGTCTTAATCTAAACCTGTCTAAATCTATCTAAATCTAAACCTATCCTAGTCTTAACATGTCTTAATCTAAATCTGTCTAAATCTGTCTAAATCTAAACCTATCCTAGTCTTAACATGTCTTAATCTTAACCTGTCTAAATCTGTCTAAATCTAAACCTATCCTAGTCTTAACCTGTCTTAATCTAAACCTGTCTAAATCTTTCTAAATCTAAACCTATCCTAGTCTTAACCTGTCTTAATCTAAACCTGTCTAAATCTGTCTAAATCTAAACCTTTCCTAGTCTTAACCTGTCTTAATCTAAACCTGTCTAAATCTTTCTAAATCTAAACCTATCCTAGTCTTAACCTGTCTTAATCTAAACCTGTCTAAATCTGTCTAAATCTAAACCTATCCTAGTCTTAACATGTCTTAATCTAAACCTGTCTAAATCTGTCTAAATCTAAACCTATCCTAGTCTTAACATGTCTTAATCTAAATCTGTCTAAATCTGTCTAAATCTAAACCTATCCTAGTCTTAACCTGTCTTAATCTAAACCTGTCTAAATCTGTCTGAATCTAAACCTATCCTAGTCTTAACATGTCTTAATCTAAACCTGTCTAAATCTGTCTAAATCTAAACCTATCCTAGTCTTAACATGTCTTAATCTAAACCTGTCTGAATCTGTCTAAATCTAAACCTATCCTAGTCTTAACATGTCTTAATCTAAACCTGTCTAAATCTGTCTAAATCTAAACCTATCCTAGTCTTAACATGTCTTAATCTAAACCTGTCTAAATCTGTCTAAATCTGTCTAAATCTAAACCTATCCTAGTCTTAACATGTCTTAATCTAAACCTGTCTAAATCTGTTTAAATCTAAACCTATCCTAGTCTTAACATGTCTTAATCTAAACCTGTCTAAATCTATCTAAATCTAAACCTATCCTAGTCTTAACATGTCTTAATCTAAATCTGTCTAAATCTGTCTAAATCTAAACCTATCCTAGTCTTAACATGTCTTAATCTTAACCTGTCTAAATCTGTCTAAATCTAAACCTATCCTAGTCTTAACCTGTCTTAATCTAAACCTGTCTAAATCTGTCTAAATCTAAACCTATCCTAGTCTTAACATGTCTTAATCTAAACCTGTCTAAATCTGTCTAAATCTAAACCTATCCTAGTCTTAACCTGTCTTAATCTAAACCTGTCTTAATCTGTCTAAATCTAAACCTATCCTAGTCTTAACATGTCTTAATCTAAACCTGTCTAAATCTGTCTAAATCTAAACCTATCCTAGTCTTAACATGTCTTAATCTAAACCTGTCTAAATCTGTCTAAATCTAAACCTATCCTAGTTTTAACATGTCTTAATCTAAACCTGTCTAAATCTGTCTAAATCTGTCTAAATCTAAACCTATCCTAGTCTTAACATGTCTTAATCTAAACCTGTCTAAATCTGTTAAAATCTAAACCTATCCTAGTCTTAACATGTCTTAATCTAAACCTGTCTAAATCTATCTAAATCTAAACCTATCCTAGTCTTAACATGTCTTAATCTAAACCTGTCTAAATCTGTCTAAATCTAAACCTATCCTAGTCTTAACCTGTCATAATCTAAACCTGTCTAAATCTGTCTAAATCTAAACCTATCCTAGTCTTAACATGTCTTAATCTAAACCTGTCTAAATCTGTCTAAATCTTTCTAAATCTAAACCAATCCTAGTCTTAACATGTCTTAATCTAAACCTGTCTAAATCTGTCTAAATCTAAACCTATCCTAGTCTTAACATGTCTTAATCTAAACCTGTCTAAATCTATCTAAATCTAAACCTATCCTAGTCTTAACATGTCTTAATCTAAATCTGTCTAAATCTGTCTAAATCTAAACCTATCCTAGTCTTAACATGTCTTAATCTTAACCTGTCTAAATCTGTCTAAATCTAAACCTATCCTAGTCTTAACCTGTCTTAATCTAAACCTGTCTAAATCTTTCTAAATCTAAACCTATCCTAGTCTTAACCTGTCTTAATCTAAACCTGTCTAAATCTGTCTAAATCTAAACCTATCCTAGTCTTAACATGTCTTAATCTAAACCTGTCTAAATCTGTCTAAATCTAAACCTATCCTAGTCTTAACATGTCTTAATCTAAATCTGTCTAAATCTGTCTAAATCTAAACCTATCCTAGTCTTAACCTGTCTTAATCTAAACCTGTCTAAATCTGTCTGAATCTAAACCTATCCTAGTCTTAACATGTCTTAATCTAAACCTGTCTAAATCTGTCTAAATCTAAACCTATCCTAGTCTTAACATGTCTTAATCTAAACCTGTCTAAATCTGTCTAAATCTAAACCTATCCTAGTCTTAACATGTCTTAATCTAAACCTGTCTAAATCTGTCTAAATCTAAACCTATCCTAGTCTTAACATGTCTTAATCTAAACCTGTCTAAATCTGTCTAAATCTGTCTAAATCTAAACCTATCCTAGTCTTAACATGTCTTAATCTAAACCTGTCTAAATCTGTTTAAATCTAAACCTATCCTAGTCTTAACATGTCTTAATCTAAACCTGTCTAAATCTATCTAAATCTAAACCTATCCTAGTCTTAACATGTCTTAATCTAAATCTGTCTAAATCTGTCTAAATCTAAACCTATCCTAGTCTTAACATGTCTTAATCTTAACCTGTCTAAATCTGTCTAAATCTAAACCTATCCTAGTCTTAACCTGTCATAATCTAAACCTGTCTAAATCTGTCTAAATCTAAACCTATCCTAGTCTTAACATGTCTTAATCTAAACCTGTCTAAATCTGTCTAAATCTAAACCTATCCTAGTCTTAACATGTCTTAATCTAAATCTGTCTAAATCTGTCTAAATCTAAACCTATCCTAGTCTTAACATGTCTTAATCTTAACCTGTCTAAATCTGTCTAAATCTAAACCTATCCTAGTCTTAACCTGTCATAATCTAAACCTGTCTAAATCTGTCTAAATCTAAACCTATCCTAGTCTTAACATGTCTTAATCTAAACCTGTCTAAATCTGTCTAAATCTAAACCTATCCTAGTCTTAACCTGTCTTAATCTAAACCTGTCTAAATCTGTCTAAATCTAAACCTATCCTAGTCTTAACATGTCTTAATCTAAACCTGTCTAAATCTGTCTAAATCTAAACCTATCCTAGTCTTAACATGTCTTAATCTAAACCTGTCTAAATCTGTCTAAATCTAAACCTATCCTAGTTTTAACATGTCTTAATCTAAACCTGTCTAAATCTGTCTAAATCTGTCTAAATCTAAACCTATCCTAGTCTTAACATGTCTTAATCTAAACCTGTCTAAATCTGTTAAAATCTAAACCTATCCTAGTCTTAACATGTCTTAATCTTAACCTGTCTAAATCTGTCTAAATCTAAACCTATCCTAGTCTTAACCTGTCATAATCTAAACCTGTCTAAATCTGTCTAAATCTAAACCTATCCTAGTCTTAACATGTCTTAATCTAAACCTGTCTAAATCTGTCTAAATCTAAACCTATCCTAGTCTTAACCTGTCTTAATCTAAACCTGTCTAAATCTGTCTAAATCTAAACCTATCCTAGTCTTAACATGTCTTAATCTAAACCTGTCTAAATCTGTCTAAATCTAAACCTATCCTAGTCTTAACATGTCTTAATCTAAACCTGTCTAAATCTGTCTAAATCTAAACCTATCCTAGTTTTAACATGTCTTAATCTAAACCTGTCTAAATCTGTCTAAATCTGTCTAAATCTAAACCTATCCTAGTCTTAACATGTCTTAATCTAAACCTGTCTAAATCTGTTAAAATCTAAACCTATCCTAGTCTTAACATGTCTTAATCTAAACCTGTCTAAATCTATCTAAATCTAAACCTATCCTAGTCTTAACATGTCTTAATCTAAACCTGTCTAAATCTGTCTAAATCTAAACCTATCCTAGTCTTAACCTGTCATAATCTAAACCTGTCTAAATCTTTCTAAATCTAAACCTATCCTAGTCTTAACATGTCTTAATCTAAACCTGTCTAAATCTGTCTAAATCTTTCTAAATCTAAACCAATCCTAGTCTTAACATGTCTTAATCTAAACCTGTCTAAATCTGTCTAAATCTAAACCTATCCTAGTCTTAACATGTCTTAATCTAAACCTGTCTAAATCTATCTAAATCTAAACCTATCCTAGTCTTAACATGTCTTAATCTAAATCTGTCTAAATCTGTCTAAATCTAAACCTATCCTAGTCTTAACATGTGTTAATCTTAACCTGTCTAAATCTGTCTAAATCTAAACCTATCCTAGTCTTAACCTGTCTTAATCTAAACCTGTCTAAATCTTTCTAAATCTAAACCTATCCTAGTCTTAACCTGTCTTAATCTAAACCTGTCGAAATCTGTCTAAATCTAAACCTATCCTAGTCTTAACATGTCTTAATCTAAACCTGTCTAAATCTGTCTAAATCTAAACCTATCCTAGTCTTAACATGTCTTAATCTAAATCTGTCTAAATCTGTCTAAATCTAAACCTATCCTAGTCTTAACCTGTCTTAATCTAAACCTGTCTAAATCTGTCTGAATCTAAACCTATCCTAGTCTTAACATGTCTTAATCTAAACCTGTCTAAATCTGTCTAAATCTAAACCTATCCTAGTCTTAACATGTCTTAATCTAAACCTGTCTAAATCTGTCTAAATCTAAACCTATCCTAGTCTTAACATGTCTTAATCTAAACCTGTCTAAATCTGTCTAAATCTAAACCTATCCTAGTCTTAACATGTCTTAATCTAAACCTGTCTAAATCTGTCTAAATCTGTCTAAATCTAAACCTATCCTAGTCTTAACATGTCTTAATCTAAACCTGTCTAAATCTGTTTAAATCTAAACCTATCCTAGTCTTAACATGTCTTAATCTAAACCTGTCTAAATCTATCTAAATCTAAACCTATCCTAGTCTTAACATGTCTTAATCTAAATCTGTCTAAATCTGTCTAAATCTAAACCTATCCTAGTCTTATTATGTCTTAATCTTAACCTGTCTAAATCTGTCTAAATCTAAACCTATCCTAGTCTTAACCTGTCATAATCTAAACCTGTCTAAATCTGTCTAAATCTAAACCTATCCTAGTCTTAACATGTCTTAATCTAAACCTGTCTAAATCTGTCTAAATCTAAACCTATCCTAGTCTTAACCTGTCTTAATCTAAACCTGTCTAAATCTGTCTAAATCTAAACCTATCCTAGTCTTAACATGTCTTAATCTAAACCTGTCTAAATCTGTCTAAATCTAAACCTATCCTAGTCTTAACATGTCTTAATCTAAACCTGTCTAAATCTGTCTAAATCTAAACCTATCCTAGTTTTAACATGTCTTAATCTAAACCTGTCTAAATCTGTCTAAATCTGTCTAAATCTAAACCTATCCTAGTCTTAACATGTCTTAATCTAAACCTGTCTAAATCTGTTAAAATCTAAACCTATCCTAGTCTTAACATGTCTTAATCTAAACCTGTCTAAATCTATCTAAATCTAAACCTATCCTAGTCTTAACATGTCTTAATCTAAACCTGTCTAAATCTGTCTAAATCTAAACCTATCCTAGTCTTAACCTGTCATAATCTAAACCTGTCTAAATCTGTCTAAATCTAAACCTATCCTAGTCTTAACATGTCTTAATCTAAACCTGTCTAAATCTGTCTAAATCTTTCTAAATCTAAACCAATCCTAGTCTTAACATGTCTTAATCTAAACCTGTCTAAATCTGTCTAAATCTAAACCTATCCTAGCCTTAACATGTCTTAATCTAAACCTGTCTAAATCTATCTAAATCTAAACCTATCCTAGTCTTAACATGTCTTAATCTAAATCTGTCTAAATCTGTCTAAATCTAAACCTATCCTAGTCTTAACATGTCTTAATCTTAACCTGTCTAAATCTGTCTAAATCTAAACCTATCCTAGTCTTAACCTGTCTTAATCTAAACCTGTCTAAATCTTTCTAAATCTAAACCTATCCTAGTCTTAACCTGTCTTAATCTAAACCTGTCTAAATCTGTCTAAATCTAAACCTATCCTAGTCTTAACATGTCTTAATCTAAACCTGTCTAAATCTGTCTAAATCTAAACCTATCCTAGTCTTAACATGTCTTAATCTAAATCTGTCTAAATCTGTCTAAATCTAAACCTATCCTAGTCTTAACCTGTCTTAATCTAAACCTGTCTAAATCTGTCTGAATCTAAACCTATCCTAGTCTTAACATGTCTTAATCTAAACCTGTCTAAATCTGTCTAAATCTAAACCTATCCTAGTCTTAACATGTCTTAATCTAAACCTGTCTAAATCTGTCTAAATCTAAACCTATCCTAGTCTTAACATGTCTTAATCTAAACCTGTCTAAATCTGTCTAAATCTAAACCTATCCTAGTCTTAACATGTCTTAATCTAAACCTGTCTAAATCTGTCTAAATCTGTCTAAATCTAAACCTATCCTAGTCTTAACATGTCTTAATCTAAACCTGTCTAAATCTGTTTAAATCTAAACCTATCCTAGTCTTAACATGTCTTAATCTAAACCTGTCTAAATCTATCTAAATCTAAACCTATCCTAGTCTTAACATGTCTTAATCTAAATCTGTCTAAATCTGTCTAAATCTAAACCTATCCTAGTCTTAACATGTCTTAATCTTAACCTGTCTAAATCTGTCTAAATCTAAACCTATCCTAGTCTTAACCTGTCATAATCTAAACCTGTCTAAATCTGTCTAAATCTAAACCTATCCTAGTCTTAACATGTCTTAATCTAAACCTGTCTAAATCTGTCTAAATCTAAACCTATCCTAGTCTTAACCTGTCTTAATCTAAACCTGTCTAAATCTGTCTAAATCTAAACCTATCCTAGTCTTAACATGTCTTAATCTAAACCTGTCTAAATCTGTCTAAATCTAAACCTATCCTAGTCTTAACATGTCTTAATCTAAACCTGTCTAAATCTGTCTAAATCTAAACCTATCCTAGTCTTAACATGTCTTAATCTAAACCTGTCTAAATCTGTCTAAATCTGTCTAAATCTAAACCTATCCTAGTCTTAACATGTCTTAATCTAAACCTGTCTAAATCTGTTAAAATCTAAACCTATCCTAGTCTTAACATGTCTTAATCTAAACCTGTCTAAATCTATCTAAATCTAAACCTATCCTAGTCTTAACATGTCTTAATCTAAACCTGTCTAAATCTGTCTAAATCTAAACCTATCCTAGTCTTAACCTGTCATAATCTAAACCTGTCTAAATCTGTCTAAATCTAAACCTATCCTACTCTTAACATGTCTTAATCTAAACCTGTCTAAATCTGTCTAAATCTGTCTAAATCTAAACCAATCCTAGTCTTAACATGTCTTAATCTAAACCTGTCTAAATCTGTCTAAATCTAAACCTATCCTAGTCTTAACATGTCTTAATTTAAACCTGTCTAAATCTATCTAAATCTAAACCTATCCTAGTCTTAACATGTCTTAATCTAAATCTGTCTAAATCTGTCTAAATCTAAACCTATCCTAGTCTTAACATGTCTTAATCTTAACCTGTCTAAATCTGTCTAGATCTAAACCTATCCTAGTCTTAACCTGTCATAATCTAAACCTGTCTAAATCTGTCTAAATCTAAACCTATCCTAGTCTTAACATGTCTTAATCTAAACCTGTCTAAATCTGTCTAAATCTAAACCTATCCTAGTCTTAACCTGTCTTAATCTAAACCTGTCTAAATCTGTCTAAATCTAAACCTATCCTAGCCTTAACATGTCTTAATCTAAACCTGTCTAAATCTGTCTAAATCTAAACCTATCCTAGTCTTAACCTGTCATAATCTAAACCTGTCTAAATCTGTCTAAATCTAAACCTATCCTAGTCTTAACATGTATTAATCTAAACCTGTCTAAATCTGTCTAAATCTAAACCTATCCTAGTCTTAACCTGTCTTAATCTAAACCTGTCTAAATCTGTCTAAATCTAAACCTATCCTAGTCTTAACAAGTCTTAATCTAAACCTGTCTAAATCTGTCTAAAACTACACCTATCCTAGTATTAACATGTCTTAATCTAAACCTGTCTAAATCTGTCTAAATTTAAACCTATCCTAGTCTTAACATGTCTTAATCTAAACCTGTCTAAATCTGTCTAAATCTAAACCTATCCTAGTCTTAACCTGTCTTAATCTAAATCTGTCTAAATCTGTCTAAATCTAAACCTATCCTAGTCTAAACATGTCTTAATCTAAACCTGTCTAAATCTGTCTAAATCTAAACCTATCCTAGTCTTAACATGTCTTAATCTAAACCTGTCTAAATCTGTCTAAATCTGTCTAAATCTGTCTAAATCTGTCTAAATCTGTCTAAATCTAAACCTATCATAGTCTTAACATGTCTTAATCTAAACCTGTCTAAATCTGTCTAAATCTAAACCTATCCTAGTCTTAACCTGTCATAATCTAAACCTGTCTAAATCTGTCTAAATCTAAACCTATCCTAGTCTTAACCTGTCATAATTTAAACCTGTCTAAATCTGTCTAAATCTAAACCTATCCTAGTCTTAACCTGTCTTAATCTAAACCTGTCTAAATCTTTCTAAATCTAAACCTATCCTAGTCTTAACCTGTTTTAATCTAAACCTGTCTAAATCTGTCTAAATCTAAACCTATCCTAGTCTTAACATGTCTTAATCTAAACCTGTCTAAATCTGTCTAAATCTAAACCTATCCTAGTCTTAACATGTCTTAATCTAAACCTGTCTAAATCTGTCTAAATCTAAACCTATCCTAGTCTTAACATGTCTTAATCTAAACCTGTCTAAATCTGTCTAAATCTAAACCTATCCTAGTCTTAACATGTCTTAATCTAAACCTGTCTAAATCTGTCTAAATCTGTCTAAATCTAAACCTATCCTAGTCTTAACATGTCTTAATCTAAACCTGTCTAAATCTGTTTAAATCTAAACCTATCCTAGTCTTAACATGTCTTAATCTAAACCTGTCTAAATCTATCTAAATCTAAACCTATCCTAGTCTTAACATGTCTTAATCTAAATCTGTCTAAATCTGTCTAAATCTAAACCTATCCTAGTCTTAACATGTCTTAATCTTAACCTGTCTAAATCTGTCTAAATCTAAACCTATCCTAGTCTTAATATGTCTTAATCTAAACCTGTCTAAATCTGTCTAAATCTAAACCTATCCTAGTCTTAACCTGTCTTAATCTAAACCTGTCTAAATCTGTCTAAATCTAAACCTATCCTAGTCTTAACATGTCTTAATCTAAACCTGTCTAAATCTGTCTAAATCTAAACCTATCCTAGTCTTAACATGTCTTAATCTAAACCTGTCTAAATCTGTCTAAATCTGTCTAAATCTAAACCTATCCTAGTCTTAACATGTCTTAATCTAAACCTGTCTAAATCTGTTAAAATGTAAACCTATCCTAGTCTTAACATGTCTTAATCTAAACCTGTCTAAATCTATCTAAATCTAAACCTATCCTAGTCTTAACATGTCTTAATCTAAACCTGTCTAAATCTGTCTAAATCTAAACCTATCCTAGTCTTAACCTGTCATAATCTAAACCTGTCTAAATCTGTCTAAATCTAAACCTATCCTAGTCTTAACATGTCTTAATCTAAACCTGTCTAAATCTGTCTAAATCTGTCTAAATCTAAACCAATCCTAGTCTTAACATGTCTTAATCTAAACCTGTCTAAATCTGTCTAAATCTAAACCTATCCTAGTCTTAACATGTCTTAATCTAAACCTGTCTAAATCTATCTAAATCTAAACCTATCCTAGTCTTAACATGTCTTAATCTAAATCTGTCTAAATCTGTCTAAATCTAAACCTATCCTAGTCTTAACATGTCTTAATCTTAACCTGTCTAAATCTGTCTAAATCTAAACCTATCCTAGTCTTAACCTGTCATAATCTAAACCTGTCTAAATCTGTCTAAATCTAAACCTATCCTAGTCTTAACATGTCTTAATCTAAACCTGTCTAAATCTGTCTAAATCTAAACCTATCCTAGTCTTAACCTGTCTTAATCTAAACCTGTCTAAATCTGTCTAAATCTAAACCTATCCTAGCCTTAACATGTCTTAATCTAAACCTGTCTAAATCTGTCTAAATCTAAACCTATCCTAGTCTTAACCTGTCATAATCTAAACCTGTCTAAATCTGTCTAAATCTAAACCTATTCTAGTCTTAACATGTATTAATCTAAACCTGTCTAAATCTGTCTAAATCTAAACCTATCCTAGTCATAACCTGTCTTAATCTAAACCTGTCTAAATCTGTCTAAATCTAAACCTATCCTAGTCTTAACATGTCTTAATCTAAACCTGTCTAAATCTGTCTAAATCTACACCTATCCTAGTCTAAACATGTCTTAATCTAAACCTGTCTAAATCTGTCTAAATCTAAACCTATCCTAGTCTTAACCTGTCTTAATCTAAACCTGTCTAAATCTGTCTAAATCTGTCTAAATCTGTCTAAATCTGTCTAAATCTGTCTAAATCTAAACCTATCATAGTCTTAACATGTCTTAATCTAAACCTGTCTAAATCTGTCTAAATCTAAACCTATCCTAGTCTTAACATGTCTTAATCTAAACCTGTCTAAATCTGTCTAAATCTAAACCTATCCTAGTCTTAACCTGTCATAATCTAAACCTGTCTAAATCTGTCTAAATCTAAACCTATCCTAGTCTTAACCTGTCTTAATCTAAACCTGTCTAAATCTTTCTAAATCTAAACCTATCCTAGTCTTAACCTGTTTTAATCTAAACCTGTCTAAATCTGTCTAAATCTAAACCTATCCTAGTCTTAACATGTCTTAATCTAAACCTGTCTAAATCTGTCTAAATCTAAACCTATCCTAGTCTTAACATGTCTTAATCTAAACCTGTCTAAATCTGTCTAAATCTAAACCTATCCTAGTCTTAACATGTCTTAATCTAAACCTGTCTAAATCTGTCTAAATCTAAACCTATCCTAGTCTTAACATGTCTTAATCTAAACCTGTCTAAATCTGTCTAAATCTGTCTAAATCTAAACCTATCCTAGTCTTAACATGTCTTAATCTAAACCTGTCTAAATCTGTTTGAATCTAAACCTATCCTAGTCTTAACATGTCTTAATCTAAACCTGTCTAAATCTATCTAAATCTAAACCTATCCTAGTCTTAACATGTCTTAATCTAAACCTGTCTAAATCTGTCTAAATCTAAACCTATCCTAGTCTTAACATGTCTTAATCTAAACCTGTCTAAATCTGTCTAAATCTAAACCTATCCTAGTCTTAACATGTCTTAATCTAAACCTGTCTAAATCTGTCTAAATCTGTCTAAATCTAAACCTATCCTAGTCTTAACATGTCTTAATCTAAACCTGTCTAAATCTGTTTAAATCTAAACCTATCCTAGTCTTAACATGTCTTAATCTAAACCTGTCTAAATCTATCTAAATCTAAACCTATCCTAGTCTTAACATGTCTTAATCTAAATCTGTCTAAATCTGTCTAAATCTAAACCTATCCTAGTCTTAACATGTCTTAATCTTAACCTGTCTAAATCTGTCTAAATCTAAACCTATCCTAGTCTTAACCTGTCATAATCTAAACCTGTCTAAATCTGTCTAAATCTAAACCTATCCTAGTCTTAACATGTCTTAATCTAAACCTGTCTAAATCTAAACCTATCCTAGTCTTAACCTGTCATAATCTAAACCTGTCTAAATCTGTCTAAATCTAAACCTATCCTAGTCTTAACATGTCTTAATCTAAACCTGTCTAAATCTGTCTAAATCTGTCTAAATCTAAACCAATCCTAGTCTTAACATGTCTTAATCTAAACCTGTCTAAATCTGTCTAAATCTAAACCTATCCTAGTCTTAACATGTCTTAATCTAAACCTGTCTAAATCTATCTAAATCTAAACCTAACCTAGTCTTAACATGTCTTAATCTAAATCTGTCTAAATCTGTCTAAATCTAAACCTATCCTAGTCTTAACATGTCTTAATCGTAACCTGTCTAAATCTGTCTAAATCTAAACCTATCCTAGTCTTAACATGTATTAATCTAAACCTGTCTAAATCTGTCTAAATCTAAACCTATCCTAGTCTTAACCTGTCTTAATCTAAACCTGTCTAAATCTGTCTAAATCTAAACCTATCCTAGTCTTAACATGTCTTAATCTAAACCTGTCTAAATCTGTCTAAATCTACACCTATCCTAGTATTAACATGTCTTAATCTAAACCTGTCTAAATCTGTCTAAATCTAAACCTATCCTAGTCTTAACATGTCTTAATCTAAACCTGTCTAAATCTGTCTAAATCTAAACCTATCCTAGTCTTAACATGTCTTAATCTAAACCTGTCTAAATCTGTCTAAATCTAAACCTATCCTAGTCTTAACCTGTCTTAATCTAAACCTGTCTAAATCTGTCTAAATCTAAACCTATCCTAGCCTTAACATGTCTTAATCTAAACCTGTCTAAATCTGTCTAAATCTAAACCTATCCTAGTCTTAACCTGTCATAATCTAAACCTGTCTAAATCTGTCTAAATCTAAACCTATTCTAGTCTTAACATGTATTAATCTAAACCTGTCTAAATCTGTCTAAATCTAAACCTATCCTAGTCTTAACCTGTCTTAATCTAAACCTGTCTAAATCTGTCTAAATCTAAACCTATCCTAGTCTTAACATGTCTTAATCTAAACCTGTCTAAATCTGTCTAAATCTACACCTATCCTAGTCTAAACATGTCTTAATCTAAACCTGTCTAAATCTGTCTAAATCTAAACCTATCCTAGTCTTAACATGTCTTAATCTAAACCTGTCTAAATCTGTCTAAATCTGTCTAAATCTGTCTAAATCTGTCTAAATCTAAACCTATCATAGTCTTAACATGTCTTAATCTAAACCTGTCTAAATCTGTCTAAATCTAAACCTATCCTAGTCTTAACATGTCTTAATCTAAACCTGTCTAAATCTGTCTAAATCTAAACCTATCCTAGTCTTAACCTGTCAAAATCTAAACCTGTCTAAATCTGTCTAAATCTAAACCTATCCTATTCTTAACCTGTCATAATTTAAACCTGTCTAAATCTGTCTAAATCTAAACCTATCCTAGTCTTAACCTGTCTTAATCTAAACCTGTCTAAATCTTTCTAAATCTAAACCTATCCTAGTCTTAACCTGTTTTAATCTAAACCTGTCTAAATCTGTCTAAATCTAAACCTATCCTAGTCTTAACATGTCTTAATCTAAACCTGTCTAAATCTGTCTAAATCTAAACCTATCCTAGTCTTAACATGTCTTAATCTAAACCTGTCTAAATCTGTCTGAATCTAAACCTATCCTAGTCTTAACATGTCTTAATCTAAACCTGTCTAAATCTGTCTAAATCTAAACCTATCCTAGTCTTAACATGTCTTAATCTAAACCTGTCTAAATCTGTCTAAATCTGTCTAAATCTAAACCTATCCTAGTCTTAACATGTCTTAATCTAAACCTGTCTAAATCTGTTTAAATCTAAACCTATCCTAGTCTTAACATGTCTTAATCTAAACCTGTCTAAATCTATCTAAATCTAAACCTATCCTAGTCTTAACATGTCTTAATCTAAATCTGTCTAAATCTGTCTAAATCTAAACCTATCCTAGTCTTAACATGTGTTAATCTTAACCTGTCTAAATCTGTCTAAATCTAAACCTATCCTAGTCTTAACATGTCTTAATCTAAACCTGTCTAAATCTGTCTAAATCTAAACCTATCCTAGTCTTAACCTGTCTTAATCTAAACCTGTCTAAATCTGTCTAAATCTAAACCTATCCTAGTCTTAACATGTCTTAATCTAAACCTGTCTAAATCTGTCTAAATCTGTCTAAATCTAAACCTATCCTAGTCTTAACATGTCTTAATCTAAACCTGTCTAAATCTGTCTAAATCTAAACCTATCCTAGTCTTAACATGTCTTAATCTAAACCTGTCTAAATCTGTTTAAATCTAAACCTATCCTAGTCTTAACATGTCTTAATCTAAACCTGTCTAAATCTGTCTAAATCTAAACCTATCCTAGTCTTAACATGTCTTAATCTAAACCTGTCTAAATCTGTCTAAATCTGTCTAAATCTAAACCTATCCTAGTCTTAACATGTCTTAATCTAAACCTGTCTAAATCTGTTTAAATCTAAACCTATCCTAGTCTTAACATGTCTTAATCTAAACCTGTCTAAATCTATCTAAATCTAAACCTATCCTAGTCTTAACATGTCTTAATCTAAACCTGTCTAAATCTGTCTAAATCTGTCTAAATCTAAACCTATCCTAGTCTTAACATGTCTTAATCTAAACCTGTCTAAATCTGTTTAAATCTAAACCTATCCTAGTCTTAACATGTCTTAATCTAAACCTGTCTAAATCTATCTAAATCTAAACCTATCCTAGTCTTAACATGTCTTAATCTAAACCTGTCTAAATCTGTCTAAATCTAAACCTATCCTAGTCTTAACATGTCTTAATCTAAACCTGTCTAAATCTGTCTAAATCTAAACCTATCCTAGTCTTAACATGTCTTAATCTAAACCTGTCTAAATCTGTCTAAATCTGTCTAAATCTAAACCTATCCTAGTCTTAACATGTCTTAATCTAAACCTGTCTAAATCTGTTTAAATCTAAACCTATCCTAGTCTTAACATGTCTTAATCTAAACCTGTCTAAATCTATCTAAATCTAAACCTATCCTAGTCTTAACATGTCTTAATCTAAATCTGTCTAAATCTGTCTAAATCTAAACCTATCCTAGTCTTAACATGTCTTAATCTTAACCTGTCTAAATCTGTCTAAATCTAAACCTATCCTAGTCTTAACCTGTCATAATCTAAACCTGTCTAAATCTGTCTAAATCTAAACCTATCCTAGTCTTAACATGTCTTAATCTAAACCTGTCTAAATCTAAACCTATCCTAGTCTTAACCTGTCATAATCTAAACCTGTCTAAATCTGTCTAAATCTAAACCTATCCTAGTCTTAACATGTCTTAATCTAAACCTGTCTAAATCTGTCTAAATCTGTCTAAATCTAAACCAATCCTAGTCTTAACATGTCTTAATCTAAACCTGTCTAAATCTGTCTAAATCTAAACCTATCCTAGTCTTAACATGTCTTAATCTAAACCTGTCTAAATCTATCTAAATCTAAACCTATCCTAGTCTTAACATGTCTTAATCTAAATCTGTCTAAATCTGTCTAAATCTAAACCTATCCTAGTCTTAACATGTCTTAATCGTAACCTGTCTAAATCTGTCTAAATCTAAACCTATCCTAGTCTTAACCTGTCATAATCTAAACCTGTCTAAATCTGTCTAAATCTAAACCTATCCTAGTCTTAACCTGTCTTAATCTAAACCTGTCTAAATCTGTCTAAATCTAAACCTATCCTAGCCTTAACATGTCTTAATCTAAACCTGTCTAAATCTGTCTAAATCTAAACCTATCCTAGTCTTAACCTGTCATAATCTAAACCTGTCTAAATCTGTCTAAATCTAAACCTATCCTAGTCTTAACATGTATTAATCTAAACCTGTCTAAATCTGTCTAAATCTAAACCTATCCTAGTCTTAACCTGTCTTAATCTAAACCTGTCTAAATCTGTCTAAATCTAAACCTATCCTAGTCTTAACATGTCTTAATCTAAACCTGTCTAAATCTGTCTAAATCTACACCTATCCTAGTATTAACATGTCTTAATCTAAACCTGTCTAAATCTGTCTAAATCTAAACCTATCCTAGTCTTAACATGTCTTAATCTAAACCTGTCTAAATCTGTCTAAATCTAAACCTATCCTAGTCTTAACCTGTCTTAATCTAAATCTGTCTAAATCTAAACCTATCCTAGTCTAAACATGTCTTAATCTAAACCTGTCTAAATCTGTCTAAATCTAAACCTATCCTAGTCTTAACATGTCTTAATCTAAACCTGTCTAAATCTGTCTAAATCTGTCTAAATCTGTCTAAATCTGTCTAAATCTAAACCTATCATAGTCTTAACATGTCTTAATCTAAACCTGTCTAAATCTGTCTAAATCTAAACCTATCCTAGTCTTAACATGTCTTAATCTAAACCTGTCTAAATCTGTCTAAATCTAAACCTATCCTAGTCTTAACATGTCTTAATCTAAACCTGTCTAAGTCTGTCTAAATCTAAACCTATCCTAGTCTTAACATGTCTTAATCTAAACCTGTCTAAATCTGTCTAAATCTAAACCTATCCTAGTCTTAACATGTCTTAATCTTAACCTGTCTAAATCTGTCTAAATCTAAACCTATCCTAGTCTTAACATGTCTTAATCTAAACCTGTCTAAATCTGTCTAAATCTAAACCTATCCTAGTCTTAACATGTCTTAATCTAAACCTGTCTAAATCTATCTAAATCTAAACCTATCCTAGTCTTAACATGTCTTAATCTAAACCTGTCTAAATCTGTCTAAATCTAAACCTATCCTAGTCTTAACCTGTCTTAATCTAAACCTGTCTAAATCTGTCTAAATCTAAACCTATCCTAGTCTTAACCTGTCATAATCTAAACCTGTCTAAATCTGTCTAAATCTAAACCTATCCTAGTCTTAACCTGTCATAATTTAAACCTGTCTAAATCTGTCTAAATCTAAACCTATCCTAGTCTTAACATGTCTTAATCTAAACCTGTCTAAATCTGTTTAAATCTAAACCTATCCTAGTCTTAACCTGTCTTAATCTAAATCTGTCTAAATCTGTCTAAATCTAAACCTATCCTAGTCTAAACATGTCTTAATCTAAACCTGTCTAAATCTGTCTAAATCTAAACCTATCCTAGTCTTAACATGTCTTAATCTAAACCTGTCTAAATCTGTCTAAATCTGTCTAAATCTAAACCTATCCTAGTCTTAACATGTCTTAATCTAAACCTGTCTAAATCTGTCTAAATCTAAACCTATCCTAGTCTTAACATGTCTTAATCTAAACCTGTCTAAATCTGTCTAAATCTAAACCTATCCTAGTCTTAACATGTCTTAATCTAAACCTGTCTAAATCTGTCTAAATCTACACCTATCCTAGTATTAACATGTCTTAATCTAAACCTGTCTAAATCTGTCTAAATCTAAACCTATCCTAGTCTTAACATGTCTTAATCTAAACCTGTCTAAATCTGTCTAAATCTAAACCTATCCTAGTCTTAACCTGTCTTAATCTAAATCTGTCTAAATCTGTCTAAATCTAAACCTATCCTAGTTTAAACATGTCTTAATCTAAACCTGTCTAAATCTGTCTAAATCTAAACCTATCCTAGTCTTAACATGTCTTAATCTAAACCTGTCTAAATCTGTCTAAATCTGTCTAAATCTGTCTAAATCTGTCTAAATCTGTCTAAATCTAAACCTATCATAGTCTTAACATGTCTTAATCTAAACCTGTCTAAATCTGTCTAAATCTAAACCTATCCTAGTCTTAACATGTCTTAATCTAAACCTGTCTAAATCTGTCTAAATCTAAACCTATCCTAGTCTTAACCTGTCATAATCTAAACCTATCTAAATCTGTCTAAATCTAAACCTATCCTAGTCTTAACCTGTCATAATTTAAACCTGTCTAAATCTGTCTAAATCTAAACCTATCCTAGTCTTAACCTGTCTTAATCTAAACCTGTCTAAATCTGTCTAAATCTAAACCTATCCTAGTCTTAACATGTCTTAATCTAAACCTGTCTAAATCTGTCTAAATCTAAACCTATCCTAGTCTTAACCTGTCTTAATCTAAACCTGTCTAAATCTGTCTAAATCTAAACCTATCCTAGTCTTAACATGTCTTAATCTAAACCTGTCTAAATCTGTCTAAATCTAAACCTATCCTAGTCTTAACATGTCTTAATCTAAACCTGTCTAAATCTGTCTAAATCTGTCTAAATCTAAACCTATCCTAGTCTTAACATGTCTTAATCTAAACCTGTCTAAATCTGTTTAAATCTAAACCTATCCTAGTCTTAACCTGTCTTAATCTAAACCTGTCTAAATCTGTCTAAATCTAAACCTATCCTAGTCTTAACATGTCTTAATCTAAACCTGTCTAAATCTGTCTAAATCTAAACCTATCCTAGTCTTAACATGTCTTAATCTAAACCTGTCTAAATCTGTCTAAATCTGTCTAAATCTAAACCTATCCTAGTCTTAACATGTCTTAATCTAAACCTGTCTAAATCTGTTTAAATCTAAACCTATCCTAGTCTTAACATGTCTTAATCTAAACCTGTCTAAATCTATCTAAATCTAAACCTATCCTAGTCTTAACATGTCTTAATCTAAATCTGTCTAAATCTGTCTAAATCTAAACCTATCCTAGTCTTAACCTGTCTTAATCTAAACCTGTCTAAATCTGTCTAAATCTGTCTAAATCTAAACCTATCCTAGTCTTAACATGTCTTAATCTAAACCTGTCTAAATCTGTCTAAATCTAAAGCTATCCTAGTCTTAACATGTCTTAATCTAAACCTGTCTAAATCTGTCTAAATCTAAACCTATCCTAGTCTTAACATGTCTTAATCTAAACCTGTCTAAATCTGTCTAAATCTAAACCTATCCTAGTCTTAACATGTCTTAATCTAAACCTGTCTAAATCTGTCTAAATCTAAACCTATCCTAGTCTTAACATGTCTTAATCTAAACCTGTCTAAATCTGTCTAAATCTGTCTAAATCTAAACCTATCCTAGTCTTAACATGTCTTAATCTAAACCTGTCTAAATCTGTTTAAATCTAAACCTATCTTAGTCTTAACATGTCTTAATCTAAACCTGTCTAAATCTATCTAAATCTAAACCTATCCTAGTCTTAACATGTCTTAATCTAAATCTGTCTAAATCTGTCTAAATCTAAACCTATCCTAGTCTTAACATGTCTTAATCTTAACCTGTCTAAATCTGTCTAAATCTAAACCTATCCTAGTCTTAACATGTCTTAATCTAAACCTGTCTAAATCTGTCTAAATCTAAACCTATCCTAGTCTTAACCTGTCTTAATCTAAACCTGTCTAAATCTGTCTAAATCTAAACCTATCCTAGTCTTAACCTGTCATAATCTAAACCTGTCTAAATCTGTCTAAATCTAAACCTATCCTAGTCTTAACCTGTCATAATTTAAACCTGTCTAAATCTGTCTAAATCTAAACCTATCCTAGTCTTAACATGTCTTAATCTAAACCTGTCTAAATCTGTTTAAATCTAAACCTATCCTAGTCTTAACCTGTCTTAATCTAAATCTGTCTAAATCTGTCTAAATCTAAACCTATCCTAGTCTAAACATGTCTTAATCTAAACCTGTCTAAATCTGTCTAAATCTAAACCTATCCTAGTCTTAACATGTCTTAATCTTAACCTGTCTAAATCTGTCTAAATCTGTCTAAATCTAAACCTATCCTAGTCTTAACATGTCTTAATCTAAACCTGTCTAAATCTGTTAAAATCTAAACCTATCCTAGTCTTAACATGTCTTAATCTAAACCTGTCTAAATCTGTCTAAATCTAAACCTATCCTAGTCTTAACCTGTCTTAATCTAAACCTGTCTAAATCTGTCTAAATCTAAACCTATCCTAGTCTTAACCTGTCTTAATCTAAACCTGTCTAAATCTGTTAAAATCTAAACCTATCCTAGTCTTAACATGTCTTAATCTAAACCTGTCTAAATCTGTCTAAATCTAAACCTATCCTAGTCTTAACCTGTCTTAATCTAAACCTGTCTAAATCTGTCTAAATCTAAACCTATCCTAGTCTTAACATGTCTTAATCTAAACCTGTCTAAATCTGTCTAAATCTAAACCTATCCTAGTCTTAACATGTCTTAATCTAAACCTGTCTAAATCTGTCTAAATCTAAACCTATCCTAGTCTTAACATGTCTTAATCTAAACCTGTCTAAATCTGTCTAAATCTGTCTAAATCTAAACCTATCCTAGTCTTAACATGTCTTAATCTAAACCTGTCTAAATCTGTTTAAATCTAAACCTATCCTAGTCTTAACATGTCTTAATCTAAACCTGTCTAAATCTATCTAAATCTAAACCTATCCTAGTCTTAACATGTCTTAATCTAAATCTGTCTAAATCTGTCTAAATCTAAACCTATCCTAGTCTTAACATGTCATAATCTAAACCTGTCTAAATCTGTCTAAATCTAAACCTATCCTAGTCTTAACCTGTCATAATTTAAACCTGTCTAAATCTGTCTAAATCTAAACCTATCCTAGTCTTAACATGTCTTAATCTAAACCTGTCTAAATCTGTTTAAATCTAAACCTATCCTAGTCTTAACCTGTCTTAATCTAAATCTGTCTAAATCTGTCTAAATCTAAACCTATCCTAGTCTAAACATGTCTTAATCTAAACCTGTCTAAATCTGTCTAAATCTAAACCTATCCTAGTCTTAACATGTCTTAATCTTAACCTGTCTAAATCTGTCTAAATCTGTCTAAATCTAAACCTATCCTAGTCTTAACATGTCTTAATCAAACCTGTCTAAATCTGTTAAAATCTAAACCTATCCTAGTCTTAACATGTCTTAATCTAAACCTGTCTAAATCTGTCTAAATCTAAACCTATCCTAGTCTTAACCTGTCTTAATCTAAACCTGTCTAAATCTGTCTAAATCTAAACCTATCCTAGTCTTAACATGTCTTAATCTAAACCTGTCTAAATCTGTCTAAATCTAAACCTATCCTAGTCTTAACATGTCTTAATCTAAACCTGTCTAAATCTGTCTAAATCTGTCTAAATCTAAACCTATCCTAGTCTTAACATGTCTTAATCTAAACCTGTCTAAATCTGTTTAAATCTAAACCTATCCTAGTCTAAACCTGTCTTAATCTAAACCTGTCTAAATCTGTCTAAATCTAAACCTATCCTAGTCTTAACATGTCTTAATCTAAACCTGTCTAAATCTGTCTAAATCTAAACCTATCCTAGTCTTAACATGTCTTAATCTAAACCTGTCTAAATCTGTCTAAATCTGTCTAAATCTAAACCTATCCTAGTCTTAACATGTCTTAATCTAAACCTGTCTAAATCTGTTTAAATCTAAACCTATCCTAGTCTTAACATGTCTTAATCTAAACCTGTCTAAATCTATCTAAATCTAAACCTATCCTAGTCTTAACATGTCTTAATCTAAATCTGTCTAAATCTGTCTAAATCTAAACCTATCCTAGTCTTAACCTGTCTTAATCTAAACCTGTCTAAATCTGTCTAAATCTGTCTAAATCTAAACCTATCCTAGTCTTAACATGTCTTAATCTAAACCTGTCTAAATCTGTCTAAATCTAAAGCTATCCTAGTCTTAACATGTCTTAATCTAAACCTGTCTAAATCTGTCTAAATCTAAACCTATCCTAGTCTTAACATGTCTTAATCTAAACCTGTCTAAATCTGTCTAAATCTAAACCTATCCTAGTCTTAACATGTCTTAATCTAAACCTGTCTAAATCTGTCTAAATCTAAACCTATCCTAGTCTTAACATGTCTTAATCTAAACCTGTCTAAATCTGTCTAAATCTGTCTAAATCTAAACCTATCCTAGTCTTAACATGTCTTAATCTAAACCTGTCTAAATCTGTTTAAATCTAAACCTATCCTAGTCTTAACATGTCTTAATCTAAACCTGTCTAAATCTATCTAAATCTAAACCTATCCTAGTCTTAACATGTCTTAATCTAAATCTGTCTAAATCTGTCTAAATCTAAACCTATCCTAGTCTTAACATGTCTTAATCTTAACCTGTCTAAATCTGTCTAAATCTAAACCTATCCTAGTCTTAACATGTCTTAATCTAAACCTGTCTAAATCTGTCTAAATCTAAACCTATCCTAGTCTTAACCTGTCTTAATCTAAACCTGTCTAAATCTGTCTAAATCTAAACCTATCCTAGTCTTAACCTGTCATAATCTAAACCTGTCTAAATCTGTCTAAATCTAAACCTATCCTAGTCTTAACCTGTCATAATTTAAACCTGTCTAAATCTGTCTAAATCTAAACCTATCCTAGTCTTAACATGTCTTAATCTAAACCTGTCTAAATCTGTTTAAATCTAAACCTATCCTAGTCTTAACCTGTCTTAATCTAAATCTGTCTAAATCTGTCTAAATCTAAACCTATCCTAGTCTAAACATGTCTTAATCTAAACCTGTCTAAATCTGTCTAAATCTAAACCTATCCTAGTCTTAACATGTCTTAATCTTAACCTGTCTAAATCTGTCTAAATCTGTCTAAATCTAAACCTATCCTAGTCTTAACATGTCTTAATCTAAACCTGTCTAAATCTGTTAAAATCTAAACCTATCCTAGTCTTAACATGTCTTAATCTAAACCTGTCTAAATCTGTCTAAATCTAAACCTATCCTAGTCTTAACATGTCTTAATCTAAACCTGTCTAAATCTGTCTAAATCTAAACCTATCCTAGTCTTAACATGTCTTAATCTAAACCTGTCTAAATCTGTCTAAATCTACACCTATCCTAGTATTAACATGTCTTAATCTAAACCTGTCTAAATCTGTCTAAATCTAAACCTATCCTAGTCTTAACATGTCTTAATCTAAACCTGTCTAAATCTGTCTAAATCTAAACCTATCCTAGTCTTAACCTGTCTTAATCTAAATCTGTCTAAATCTGTCTAAATCTAAACCTATCCTAGTCTAAACATGTCTTAATCTAAACCTGTCTAAATCTGTCTAAATCTAAACCTATCCTAGTCTTAACATGTCTTAATCTAAACCTGTCTAAATCTGTCTAAATCTGTCTAAATCTGTCTAAATCTGTCTAAATCTGTCTAAATCTAAACCTATCATAGTCTTAACATGTCTTAATCTAAACCTGTCTAAATCTGTCTAAATCTAAACCTATCCTAGTCTTAACATGTCTTAATCTAAACCTGTCTAAATCTGTCTAAATCTAAACCTATCCTAGTCTTAACCTGTCATAATCTAAACCTGTCTAAATCTGTCTAAATCTAAACCTATCCTAGTCTTAACCTGTCTTAATCTAAACCTGTCTAAATCTGTCTAAATCTAAACCTATCCTAGTCTTAACCTGTCATAATCTAAACCTGTCTAAATCTGTCTAAATCTAAACCTATCCTAGTCTTAACCTGTCATAATTTAAACCTGTCTAAATCTGTCTAAATCTAAACCTATCCTAGTCTTAACATGTCTTAATCTAAACCTGTCTAAATCTGTTTAAATCTAAACCTATCCTAGTCTTAACCTGTCTTAATCTAAATCTGTCTAAATCTGTCTAAATCTAAACCTATCCTAGTCTAAACATGTCTTAATCTAAACCTGTCTAAATCTGTCTAAATCTAAACCTATCCTAGTCTTAACATGTCTTAATCTTAACCTGTCTAAATCTGTCTAAATCTGTCTAAATCTAAACCTATCCTAGTCTTAACATGTCTTAATCTAAACCTGTCTAAATCTGTTAAAATCTAAACCTATCCTAGTCTTAACATGTCTTAATCTAAACCTGTCTAAATCTGTCTAAATCTAAACCTATCCTAGTCTTAACCTGTCTTAATCTAAACCTGTCTAAATCTGTCTAAATCTAAACCTATCCTAGTCTTAACATGTCTTAATCTAAACCTGTCTAAATCTGTCTAAATCTAAACCTATCCTAGTCTTAACATGTCTTAATCTAAACCTGTCTAAATCTGTCTAAATCTAAACCTATCCTAGTCTTAACATGTCTTAATCTAAACCTGTCTAAATCTGTCTAAATCTGTCTAAATCTAAACCTATCCTAGTCTTAACATGTCTTAATCTAAACCTGTCTAAATCTGTTTAAATCTAAACCTATCCTAGTCTTAACATGTCTTAATCTAAACCTGTCTAAATCTATCTAAATCTAAACCTATCCTAGTCTTAACATGTCTTAATCTAAATCTGTCTAAATCTGTCTAAATCTAAACCTATCCTAGTCTTAACATGTCTTAATCTTAACCTGTCTAAATCTGTCTAAATCTGTCTAAATCTAAACCTATCCTAGTCTTAACATGTCTTAATCTAAACCTGTCTAAATCTGTTTAAATCTAAACCTATCCTAGTCTTAACATGTCTTAATCTAAACCTGTCTAAATCTATCTAAATCTAAACCTATCCTAGTCTTAACATGTCTTAATCTAAACCTGTCTAAATCTGTTTAAATCTAAACCTATCCTAGTCTTAACCTGTCTTAATCTAAATCTGTCTAAATCTGTCTAAATCTAAACCTATCCTAGTCTAAACATGTCTTAATCTAAACCTGTCTAAATCTGTCTAAATCTAAACCTATCCTAGTCTTAACATGTCTTAATCTTAACCTGTCTAAATCTGTCTAAATCTGTCTAAATCTAAACCTATCCTAGTCTTAACATGTCTTAATCTAAACCTGTCTAAATCTGTTAAAATCTAAACCTATCCTAGTCTTAACATGTCTTAATCTAAACCTGTCTAAATCTGTCTAAATCTAAACCTATCCTAGTCTTAACCTGTCTTAATCTAAACCTGTCTAAATCTGTCTAAATCTAAACCTATCCTAGTCTTAACATGTCTTAATCTAAACCTGTCTAAATCTGTCTAAATCTAAACCTATCCTAGTCTTAACATGTCTTAATCTAAACCTGTCTAAATCTGTCTAAATCTGTCTAAATCTAAACCTATCCTAGTCTTAACATGTCTTAATCTAAACCTGTCTAAATCTGTTTAAATCTAAACCTATCCTAGTCTTAACCTGTCTTAATCTAAACCTGTCTAAATCTGTCTAAATCTAAACCTATCCTAGTCTTAACATGTCTTAATCTAAACCTGTCTAAATCTGTCTAAATCTAAACCTATCCTAGTCTTAACATGTCTTAATCTAAACCTGTCTAAATCTGTCTAAATCTGTCTAAATCTAAACCTATCCTAGTCTTAACATGTCTTAATCTAAACCTGTCTAAATCTGTTTAAATCTAAACCTATCCTAGTCTTAACATGTCTTAATCTAAACCTGTCTAAATCTATCTAAATCTAAACCTATCCTAGTCTTAACATGTCTTAATCTAAATCTGTCTAAATCTGTCTAAATCTAAACCTATCCTAGTCTTAACCTGTCTTAATCTAAACCTGTCTAAATCTGTCTAAATCTGTCTAAATCTAAACCTATCCTAGTCTTAACATGTCTTAATCTAAACCTGTCTAAATCTGTCTAAATCTAAAGCTATCCTAGTCTTAACATGTCTTAATCTAAACCTGTCTAAATCTGTCTAAATCTAAACCTATCCTAGTCTTAACATGTCTTAATCTAAACCTGTCTAAATCTGTCTAAATCTAAACCTATCCTAGTCTTAACATGTCTTAATCTAAACCTGTCTAAATCTGTCTAAATCTAAACCTATCCTAGTCTTAACATGTCTTAATCTAAACCTGTCTAAATCTGTCTAAATCTGTCTAAATCTAAACCTATCCTAGTCTTAACATGTCTTAATCTAAACCTGTCTAAATCTGTTTAAATCTAAACCTATCCTAGTCTTAACATGTCTTAATCTAAACCTGTCTAAATCTATCTAAATCTAAACCTATCCTAGTCTTAACATGTCTTAATCTAAATCTGTCTAAATCTGTCTAAATCTAAACCTATCCTAGTCTTAACATGTCTTAATCTTAACCTGTCTAAATCTGTCTAAATCTAAACCTATCCTAGTCTTAACATGTCTTAATCTAAACCTGTCTAAATCTGTCTAAATCTAAACCTATCCTAGTCTTAACCTGTCTTAATCTAAACCTGTCTAAATCTGTCTAAATCTAAACCTATCCTAGTCTTAACCTGTCATAATCTAAACCTGTCTAAATCTGTCTAAATCTAAACCTATCCTAGTCTTAACCTGTCATAATTTAAACCTGTCTAAATCTGTCTAAATCTAAACCTATCCTAGTCTTAACATGTCTTAATCTAAACCTGTCTAAATCTGTTTAAATCTAAACCTATCCTAGTCTTAACCTGTCTTAATCTAAATCTGTCTAAATCTGTCTAAATCTAAACCTATCCTAGTCTAAACATGTCTTAATCTAAACCTGTCTAAATCTGTCTAAATCTAAACCTATCCTAGTCTTAACATGTCTTAATCTTAACCTGTCTAAATCTGTCTAAATCTGTCTAAATCTAAACCTATCCTAGTCTTAACATGTCTTAATCTAAACCTGTCTAAATCTGTCTAAATCTAAACCTATCCTAGTCTTAACATGTCTTAATCTAAACCTGTCTAAATCTGTCTAAATCTAAACCTATCCTAGTCTTAACATGTCTTAATCTAAACCTGTCTAAATCTGTCTAAATCTAAACCTATCCTAGTCTTAACATGTCTTAATCTAAACCTGTCTAAATCTGTCTAAATCTGTCTAAATCTAAACCTATCCTAGTCTTAACATGTCTTAATCTAAACCTGTCTAAATCTGTTTAAATCTAAACCTATCCTAGTCTTAACATGTCTTAATCTAAACCTGTCTAAATCTATCTAAATCTAAACCTATCCTAGTCTTAACATGTCTTAATCTAAATCTGTCTAAATCTGTCTAAATCTAAACCTATCCTAGTCTTAACATGTCTTAATCTTAACCTGTCTAAATCTGTCTAAATCTAAACCTATCCTAGTCTTAACATGTCTTAATCTAAACCTGTCTAAATCTGTCTAAATCTAAACCTATCCTAGTCTTAACCTGTCTTAATCTAAACCTGTCTAAATCTGTCTAAATCTAAACCTATCCTAGTCTTAACCTGTCATAATCTAAACCTGTCTAAATCTGTCTAAATCTAAACCTATCCTAGTCTTAACCTGTCATAATTTAAACCTGTCTAAATCTGTCTAAATCTAAACCTATCCTAGTCTTAACATGTCTTAATCTAAACCTGTCTAAATCTGTCTAAATCTAAACCTATCCTAGTCTTAACATGTCTTAATCTTAACCTGTCTAAATCTGTCTAAATCTGTCTAAATCTAAACCTATCCTAGTCTTAACATGTCTTAATCTAAACCTGTCTAAATCTGTTAAAATCTAAACCTATCCTAGTCTTAACATGTCTTAATCTAAACCTGTCTAAATCTGTCTAAATCTAAACCTATCCTAGTCTTAACATGTCTTAATCTAAACCTGTCTAAATCTGTCTAAATCTAAACCTATCCTAGTCTTAACATGTCTTAATCTAAACCTGTCTAAATCTGTCTAAATCTACACCTATCCTAGTATTAACATGTCTTAATCTAAACCTGTCTAAATCTGTCTAAATCTAAACCTATCCTAGTCTTAACATGTCTTAATCTAAACCTGTCTAAATCTGTCTAAATCTAAACCTATCCTAGTCTTAACCTGTCTTAATCTAAATCTGTCTAAATCTGTCTAAATCTAAACCTATCCTAGTCTAAACATGTCTTAATCTAAACCTGTCTAAATCTGTCTAAATCTAAACCTATCCTAGTCTTAACATGTCTTAATCTAAACCTGTCTAAATCTGTCTAAATCTGTCTAAATCTGTCTAAATCTGTCTAAATCTGTCTAAATCTGTCTAAATCTGTCTAAATCTGTCTAAATCTGTCTAAATCTGTCTAAATCTAAACCTATCATAGTCTTAACATGTCTTAATCTAAACCTGTCTAAATCTGTCTAAATCTAAACCTATCCTAGTCTTAACATGTCTTAATCTAAACCTGTCTAAATCTGTCTAAATCTAAACCTATCCTAGTCTTAACCTGTCATAATCTAAACCTGTCTAAATCTGTCTAAATCTAAACCTATCCTAGTCTTAACCTGTCATAATTTAAACCTGTCTAAATCTGTCTAAATCTAAACCTATCCTAGTCTAAACATGTCTTAATCTAAACCTGTCTAAATCTGTCTAAATCTAAACCTATCCTAGTCTTAACATGTCTTAATCTTAACCTGTCTAAATCTGTCTAAATCTGTCTAAATCTAAACCTATCCTAGTCTTAACATGTCTTAATCTAAACCTGTCTAAATCTGTTAAAATCTAAACCTATCCTAGTCTTAACATGTCTTAATCTAAACCTGTCTAAATCTGTCTAAATCTAAACCTATCCTAGTCTTAACATGTCTTAATCTAAACCTGTCTAAATCTGTCTAAATCTAAACCTATCCTAGTCTTAACATGTCTAAATCTAAACCTGTCTAAATCTGTCTAAATCTACACCTATCCTAGTATTAACATGTCTTAATCTAAACCTGTCTAAATCTGTCTAAATCTAAACCTATCCTAGTCTTAACATGTCTTAATCTAAACCTGTCTAAATCTGTCTAAATCTAAACCTATCCTAGTCTTAACATGTCTTAATCTAAACCTGTCTAAATCTGTTTAAATCTAAACCTATCCTAGTCTTAACCTGTCTTAATCTAAACCTGTCTAAATCTGTCTAAATCTAAACCTATCCTAGTCTTAACATGTCTTAATCTAAACCTGTCTAAATCTCTCTAAATCTAAACCTATCCTAGTCTTAACATGTCTTAATCTAAACCTGTCTAAATCTGTCTAAATCTAAACCTATCCTAGTCTTAACATGTCTTAATCTAAACCTGTCTAAATCTGTCTAAATCTAAACCTCTCCTAGTCTTAACCTGTCTTAATCTAAATCTGTCTAAATCTGTCTAAATCTAAACCTATCCTAGTCTTAACATGTTTTAATCTAAACCTGTCTAAATCTGTCTAAATCTAAACCTATCCTAGTCTTAACCTGTCTTAATCTAAACCTGTCTAAATCTGTCTAAATCTAAACCTATCCTAGTCTTAACATGTCTTAATCTAAATCTGTCTAAATCTGTCTAAATCTAAACCTATCCTAGTCTTAACATGTCTTAATCTAAACCTGTCTAAATCTGTCTAAATCTAAACCTATCCTAGTCTTAACATGTCTTAATCTAAACCTGTCTAAATCTGTCTAAATCTAAAACTATCCTAGTCTTAACCTGTCATAATCTAAACCTGTCTAAATCTGTCTAAATCTAAACTTATCCTAGTCTTAACATGTCTTAATCTAAACCTGTCTAAATCTGTCTAAATCTGTCTAAATCTAAACCAATCCTAGTCTTAACATGTCTTAATCTAAACCTGTCTAAATCTGTCTAAATCTAAACCTATCCTAGTCTTAACATGTCTTAATCTAAACCTGTCTAAATCTATCTAAATCTAAACCTATCCTAGTCTTAACATGTCTTAATCTAAATCTGTCTAAATCTGTCTAAATCTAAACCTATCCTAGTCTTAACATGTCTTAATCTTAACCTGTCTAAATCTGTCTAAATCTAAACCTATCCTAGTCTTAACATGTCTTAATCTAAACCTGTCTAAATCTGTCTAAATCTAAACCTATCCTAGTCTTAACATGTCTTAATCTAAACCTGTCTAAATCTGTCTAAATCTAAACCTATCCTAGTCTTAACATGTCTTAATCTAAACCTGTCTAAATCTGTCTAAATCTGTCTAAATCTAAACCTATCCTAGTCTTAACATGTCTTAATCTAAACCTGTCTAAATCTGTTTAAATCTAAACCTATCCTAGTCTTAACATGTCTTAATCTAAACCTGTCTAAATCTATCTAAATCTAAACCTATCCTAGTCTTAACATGTCTTAATCTAAATCTGTCTAAATCTGTCTAAATCTAAACCTATCCTAGTCTTAACATGTCTTAATCTTAACCTGTCTAAATCTGTCTAAATCTAAACCTATCCTAGTCTTAACCTGTCATAATCTAAACCTGTCTAAATCTGTCTAAATCTAAACCTATCCTAGTCTTAACATGTCTTAATCTAAACCTGTCTAAATCTGTCTAAATCTAAACCTATCCTAGTCTTAACCTGTCTTAATCTAAACCTGTCTAAATCTGTCTAAATCTAAACCTATCCTAGTCTTAACATGTCTTAATCTAAACCTGTCTAAATCTCTCTAAATCTAAACCTATCCTAGTCTTAACATGTCTTAATCTAAACCTGTCTAAATCTGTCTAAATCTAAACCTATCCTAGTCTTAACATGTCTTAATCTAAACCTGTCTAAATCTGTCTAAATCTAAACCTATCCTAGTCTTAACCTGTCTTAATCTAAATCTGTCTAAATCTGTCTAAATCTAAACCTATCCTAGTCTTAACATGTCTTAATCTAAACCTGTCTAAATCTGTCTAAATCTAAACCTATCCTAGTCTTAACCTGTCTTAATCTAAACCTGTCTAAATCTGTCTAAATCTAAACCTATCCTAGTCTTAACATGTCTTAATCTAAACCTGTCTAAATCTGTCTAAATCTGTCTAAATCTAAACCTATCCTAGTCTTAACATGTCTTAATCTAAACCTGTCTAAATCTGTTTAAATCTAAACCTATCCTAGTCTTAACCTGTCTTAATCTAAACCTGTCTAAATCTGTCTAAATCTAAACCTATCCTAGTCTTAACATGTCTTAATCTAAACCTGTCTAAATCTGTCTAAATCTAAACCTATCCTAGTCTTAACATGTCTTAATCTAAACCTGTCTAAATCTGTCTAAATCTGTCTAAATCTAAACCTATCCTAGTCTTAACATGTCTTAATCTAAACCTGTCTAAATCTGTTTAAATCTAAACCTATCCTAGTCTTAACATGTCTTAATCTAAACCTGTCTAAATCTATCTAAATCTAAACCTATCCTAGTCTTAACATGTCTTAATCTAAATCTGTCTAAATCTGTCTAAATCTAAACCTATCCTAGTCTTAACATGTCTTAATCTTAACCTGTCTAAATCTGTCTAAATCTAAACCTATCCTAGTCTTAACCTGTCATAATCTAAACCTGTCTAAATCTGTCTAAATCTAAACCTATCCTAGTCTTAACATGTCTTAATCTAAACCTGTCTAAATCTGTCTAAATCTAAACCTATCCTAGTCTTAACCTGTCTTAATCTAAACCTGTCTAAATCTGTCTAAATCTAAACCTATCCTAGTCTTAACATGTCTTAATCTAAACCTGTCTAAATCTCTCTAAATCTAAACCTATCCTAGTCTTAACATGTCTTAATCTAAACCTGTCTAAATCTGTCTAAATCTAAACCTATCCTAGTCTTAACATGTCTTAATCTAAACCTGTCTAAATCTGTCTAAATCTAAACCTCTCCTAGTCTTAACCTGTCTTAATCTAAATCTGTCTAAATCTGTCTAAATCTAAACCTATCCTAGTCTTAACATGTTTTAATCTAAACCTGTCTAAATCTGTCTAAATCTAAACCTATCCTAGTCTTAACCTGTCTTAATCTAAACCTGTCTAAATCTGTCTAAATCTAAACCTATCCTAGTCTTAACATGTCTTAATCTAAACCTGTCTAAATCTGTCTAAATCTAAACCTATCCTAGTCTTAACATGTCTTAATCTAAATCTGTCTAAATCTGTCTAAATCTAAACCTATCCTAGTCTTAACATGTCTTAATCTAAACCTGTCTAAATCTGTCTAAATCTAAACCTATCCTAGTCTTAACATGTCTTAATCTAAACCTGTCTAAATCTGTCTAAATCTAAAACTATCCTAGTCTTAACCTGTCATAATCTAAACCTGTCTAAATCTGTCTAAATCTAAACTTATCCTAGTCTTAACATGTCTTAATCTAAACCTGTCTAAATCTGTCTAAATCTGTCTAAATCTAAACCTATCCTAGTCTTAACATGTCTTAATCTAAACCTGTCTAAATCTGTCTAAATCTAAACCTATCCTAGTCTTAACCTGTCTTAATCTAAACCTGTCTAAATCTGTCTAAATCTAAACCTATCCTAGTCTTAACATGTCTTAATCTAAACCTGTCTAAATCTGTCTAAATCTAAACCTATCCTAGTCTTAACATGTCTTAATCTAAACCTGTCTAAATCTGTCTAAATCTAAACCTATCCTAGTCTTAACCTGTCTTAATCTAAACCTGTCTAAATCTGTCTAAATCTAAACCTATCCTAGGCTTAACATGTCTTAATCTAAACCTGTCTAAATCTGTCTAAATCTAAACCTATCCTAGTCTTAACCTGTCATAATCTAAACCTGTCTAAATCTGTCTAAATCTAAACCTATCCTAGTCTTAACATGTCTTAATCTAAACCTGTCTAAATCTGTCTAAATCTAAACCTATCCTAGTCTTAACATGTCTTAATCTAAATCTGTCTAAATCTGTCTAAATCTAAACCTATCCTAGTCTTAACATGTCTTAATCTAAACCTGTCTAAATCTGTCTAAATCTAAACCTATCCTAGTCTTAACATGTCTTAATCTAAACCTGTCTAAATCTGTCTAAATCTAAAACTATCCTAGTCTTAACCTGTCATAATCTAAACCTGTCTAAATCTGTCTAAATCTAAACTTATCCTAGTCTTAACATGTCTTAATCTAAACCTGTCTAAATCTGTCTAAATCTGTCTAAATCTAAACCTATCCTAGTCTTAACATGTCTTAATCTAAACCTGTCTAAATCTGTCTAAATCTAAACCTATCCTAGTCTTAACATGTCTTAATCTAAACCTGTCTAAATCTGTCTAAATCTAAAACTATCCTAGTCTTAACCTGTCATAATCTAAACCTGTCTAAATCTGTCTAAATCTAAACTTATCCTAGTCTTAACATGTCTTAATCTAAACCTGTCTAAATCTGTCTAAATCTGTCTAAATCTAAACCTATCCTAGTCTTAACATGTCTTAATCTAAACCTGTCTAAATCTGTCTAAATCTAAACCTATCCTAGTCTTAACCTGTCTTAATCTAAACCTGTCTAAATCTGTCTAAATCTAAACCTATCCTAGTCTTAACATGTCTTAATCTAAACCTGTCTAAATCTGTCTAAATCTAAACCTATCCTAGTCTTAACATGTCTTAATCTAAACCTGTCTAAATCTGTCTAAATCTAAACCTATCCTAGTCTTAACATGTCTTAATCTAAACCTGTCTAAATCTCTCTAAATCTAAACCTATCCTAGTCTTAACATGTCTTAATCTAAACCTGTCTAAATCTGTCTAAATCTAAACCTATCCTAGTCTTAACATGTCTTAATCTAAACCTGTCTAAATCTGTCTAAATCTAAACCTCTCCTAGTCTTAACCTGTCTTAATCTAAATCTGTCTAAATCTGTCTAAATCTAAACCTATCCTAGTCTTAACATGTTTTAATCTAAACCTGTCTAAATCTGTCTAAATCTAAACCTATCCTAGTCTTAACCTGTCTTAATCTAAACCTGTCTAAATCTGTCTAAATCTAAACCTATCCTAGTCTTAACATGTCTTAATCTAAACCTGTCTAAATCTGTCTAAATCTAAACCTATCCTAGTCTTAACATGTCTTAATCTAAATCTGTCTAAATCTGTCTAAATCTAAACCTATCCTAGTCTTAACATGTCTTAATCTAAACCTGTCTAAATCTGTCTAAATCTAAACCTATCCTAGTCTTAACATGTCTTAATCTAAACCTGTCTAAATCTGTCTAAATCTAAAACTATCCTAGTCTTAACCTGTCATAATCTAAACCTGTCTAAATCTGTCTAAATCTAAACTTATCCTAGTCTTAACATGTCTTAATCTAAACCTGTCTAAATCTGTCTAAATCTGTCTAAATCTAAACCTATCCTAGTCTTAACATGTCTTAATCTAAACCTGTCTAAATCTGTCTAAATCTAAACCTATCCTAGTCTTAACCTGTCTTAATCTAAACCTGTCTAAATCTGTCTAAATCTAAACCTATCCTAGTCTTAACATGTCTTAATCTAAACCTGTCTAAATCTGTCTAAATCTAAACCTATCCTAGTCTTAACATGTCTTAATCTAAACCTGTCTAAATCTGTCTAAATCTAAACCTATCCTAGTCTTAACATGTCTTAATCTAAACCTGTCTAAATCTGTCTAAATCTAAACCTATCCTAGTCTTAACATGTCTTAATCTAAACCTGTCTAAATCTGTCTAAATCTAAACCTATCCTAGTCTTAACATGTCTTAATCTAAACCTGTCTAAATCTGTCTAAATCTAAACCTATCCTAGTCTTAACCTGTCATAATCTAAACCTGTCTAAATCTGTCTAAATCTAAACCTATCCTAGTCTTAACCTGTCATAATTTAAACCTGTCTAAATCTGTCTAAATCTAAACCTATCCTAGTCTTAACCTGTCTTAATCTAAACCTGTCTAAATCTGTCTAAATCTAAACCTATCCTAGTCTTAACATGTCTTAATCTAAACCTGTCTAAATCTGTCTAAATCTAAACCTATCCTAGTCTTAACCTGTCTTAATCTAAACCTGTCTAAATCTGTCTAAATCTAAACCTATCCTAGTCTTAACATGTCTTAATCTAAACCTGTCTAAATCTGTCTAAATCTAAACCTATCCTAGTCTTAACATGTCTTAATCTAAACCTGTCTAAATCTGTCTAAATCTAAACCTATCCTAGTCTTAACATGTCTTAATCTAAACCTGTCTAAATCTGTCTAAATCTAAACCTATCCTAGTCTTAACCTGTCTTAATCTAAATCTGTCTAAATCTGTCTAAATCTAAACCTATCCTAGTCTTAACATGTCTTAATCTAAACCTGTCTAAATCTGTCTAAATCTAAACCTATCCTAGTCTTAACATGTCTTAATCTAAACCTGTCTAAATCTGTCTAAATCTGTCTAAATCTAAACCTATCCTAGTCTTAACATGTCTTAATCTAAACCTGTCTAAATCTGTCTAAATCTAAACCTATCCTAGTCTTAACATGTCTTAATCTAAACCTGTCTAAATCTGTCTAAATCTAAACCTATCCTAGTCTTAACCTGTCATAATCTAAACCTGTCTAAATCTGTCTAAATCTAAACCTATCCTAGTCTTAACCTGTCATAATTTAAACCTGTCTAAATCTGTCTAAATCTAAACCTATCCTAGTCTTAACCTGTCTTAATCTAAACCTGTCTAAATCTTTCTAAATCTAAACCTATCCTAATCTTAACCTATCTTAATCTAAACCTGTCGAAATCTGTCGAAATCTAAACCTATCCTAGTCTTAACATGTCTTAATCTAAACCTGTCGAAATCTGTCGAAATCTAAACCTATCCTAGTCTTAACATGTCTTAATCTAAACCTGTCTAAATCTGTCTAAATCTAAACCTATCCTAGTCTTAACATGTCTTAATCTAAACCTGTACAAATCTGTCTAAATCTAAACCTATCCTAGTCTTAACATGTCTTAATCTAAACCTGTCTAAATCTGTCTAAATCTAAACCTATCCTAGTCTTAACATGTCTTAATCTAAACCTGTTTAAATCTGTCTAAATCTAAACCTATCCTAGTCTTAACATGTCTTAATCTAAACCTGTCTAAATCTGTCTAATATAAACATATCCTAGTCTTAACATGTCTTAATCTAAACCTGTTTAAATCTGTCTAAATCTGTCTAAATCTAAACCTATCCTAGTCTTAACATGTCTTAATCTAAACCTGTCTAAATCTGTTTAAATCTAAACCTATCCTAGTCTTAACATGTCTTAATCTAAACCTGTCTAAATCTATCTAAATCTAAACCTATCCTAGTCTTAACATGTCTTAATCTAAATCTGTCTAAATCTGTCTAAATCTAAACCTATCCTAGTCTTAACATGTCTTAATCTAAACCTGTCTAAATCTGTCTGAATCTAAACCTATCCTAGTCTTAACATGTCTTAATCTAAACCTGTCTAAATCTGTCTAAATCTAAACCTATCCTACTCTTAACATGTCTTAATCTAAACCTGTCTAAATCTGTCTAAATCTAAACCTATCCTAGTCTTAACATGTCTTAATCTAAACCTGTCGAAATCTGTCGAAATCTAAACCTATCCTAGTCTTAACATGTCTTAATCTAAACCTGTCGAAATCTGTCTAAATCTAAACCTATCCTAGTCTTAGCCATGTCTTAATCTAAACCTGTCTAAATCTGTCTAAATCTAAACCTATCCTAGTCTTAACATGTCTTAATCTAAACCTGTCTAAATCTGTCTAAATCTAAACCTATCCTAGTCTTAACATGTCTTAATCTAAATCTGTCTAAATCTGTCTAAATCTAAACCTATCCTAGTCTTAACATGTCTTAATCTAAACCTGTCTAAATCTGTCTAAATCTAAACCTATCCTAGTCTTAACATGTCTTAATCTAAACCTGTCTAAATCTGTCTAAATCTAAAACTATCCTAGTCTTAACCTGTCATAATCTAAACCTGTCTAAATCTGTCTAAATCTAAACTTATCCTAGTCTTAACATGTCTTAATCTAAACCTGTCTAAATCTGTCTAAATCTGTCTAAATCTAAACCTATCCTAGTCTTAACATGTCTTAATCTAAACCTGTCTAAATCTGTCTAAATCTAAACCTATCCTAGTCTTAACCTGTCTTAATCTAAACCTGTCTAAATCTGTCTAAATCTAAACCTATCCTAGTCTTAACATGTCTTAATCTAAACCTGTCTAAATCTGTCTAAATCTAAACCTATCCTAGTCTTAACATGTCTTAATCTAAACCTGTCTAAATCTGTCTAAATCTAAACCTATCCTAGTCTTAACATGTCTTAATCTAAACCTGTCTAAATCTGTCTAAATCTAAACCTATCCTAGTCTTAACATGTCTTAATCTAAACCTGTCTAAATCTGTCTAAATCTAAACCTATCCTAGTCTTAACATGTCTTAATCTAAACCTGTCTAAATCTGTCTAAATCTAAACCTATCCTAGTCTTAACCTGTCATAATCTAAACCTGTCTAAATCTGTCTAAATCTAAACCTATCCTAGTCTTAACCTGTCATAATTTAAACCTGTCTAAATCTGTCTAAATCTAAACCTATCCTAGTCTTAACCTGTCTTAATCTAAACCTGTCTAAATCTGTCTAAATCTAAACCTATCCTAGTCTTAACATGTCTTAATCTAAACCTGTCTAAATCTGTCTAAATCTAAACCTATCCTAGTCTTAACCTGTCTTAATCTAAACCTGTCTAAATCTGTCTAAATCTAAACCTATCCTAGTCTTAACATGTCTTAATCTAAACCTGTCTAAATCTGTCTAAATCTAAACCTATCCTAGTCTTAACATGTCTTAATCTAAACCTGTCTAAATCTGTCTAAATCTAAACCTATCCTAGTCTTAACATGTCTTAATCTAAACCTGTCTAAATCTGTCTAAATCTAAACCTATCCTAGTCTTAACCTGTCTTAATCTAAATCTGTCTAAATCTGTCTAAATCTAAACCTATCCTAGTCTTAACATGTCTTAATCTAAACCTGTCTAAATCTGTCTAAATCTAAACCTATCCTAGTCTTAACATGTCTTAATCTA
The DNA here is from genome assembly GCA_037951165.1 of Lophius americanus. Lineage (NCBI taxonomy): Eukaryota > Metazoa > Chordata > Actinopteri > Lophiiformes > Lophiidae > Lophius > Lophius americanus. The sequence continues at coordinate 53,950 of JBBDHG010000320.1, forward strand.
AACCTGTCTAAATCTGTCTAAATCTGTCTAAATCTAAACCTATCCTAGTCTTAACATGTCTTAATCTAAACCTGTCTAAATCTGTCTAAATCTAAACCTATCCTAGTCTTAACATGTCTTAATCTAAACCTGTCTAAATCTGTCTAAATCTAAACCTATCCTAGTCTTAACCTGTCATAATCTAAACCTGTCTAAATCTGTCTAAATCTAAACCTATCCTAGTCTTAACCTGTCATAATTTAAACCTGTCTAAATCTGTCTAAATCTAAACCTATCCTAGTCTTAACCTGTCTTAATCTAAACCTGTCTAAATCTTTCTAAATCTAAACCTATCCTAATCTTAACCTATCTTAATCTAAACCTGTCGAAATCTGTCGAAATCTAAACCTATCCTAGTCTTAACATGTCTTAATCTAAACCTGTCTAAATCTGTCTAAATCTAAACCTATCCTAGTCTTAACCTGTCTTAATCTAAACCTGTCTAAATCTGTCTAAATCTAAACCTATCCTAGTCTTAACATGTCTTAATCTAAACCTGTCTAAATCTGTCTAAATCTAAACCTATCCTAGTCTTAACATGTCTTAATCTAAACCTGTCTAAATCTGTCTAAATCTAAACCTATCCTAGTCTTAACATGTCTTAATCTAAACCTGTCTAAATCTGTCTAAATCTAAACCTATCCTAGTCTTAACATGTCTTAATCTAAACCTGTCTAAATCTGTCTAAATCTAAACCTATCCTAGTCTTAACATGTCTTAATCTAAACCTGTCTAAATCTGTCTAAATCTAAACCTATCCTAGTCTTAACCTGTCATAATCTAAACCTGTCTAAATCTGTCTAAATCTAAACCTATCCTAGTCTTAACCTGTCATAATTTAAACCTGTCTAAATCTGTCTAAATCTAAACCTATCCTAGTCTTAACCTGTCTTAATCTAAACCTGTCTAAATCTGTCTAAATCTAAACCTATCCTAGTCTTAACATGTCTTAATCTAAACCTGTCTAAATCTGTCTAAATCTAAACCTATCCTAGTCTTAACCTGTCTTAATCTAAACCTGTCTAAATCTGTCTAAATCTAAACCTATCCTAGTCTTAACATGTCTTAATCTAAACCTGTCTAAATCTGTCTAAATCTAAACCTATCCTAGTCTTAACATGTCTTAATCTAAACCTGTCTAAATCTGTCTAAATCTAAACCTATCCTAGTCTTAACATGTCTTAATCTAAACCTGTCTAAATCTGTCTAAATCTAAACCTATCCTAGTCTTAACCTGTCTTAATCTAAATCTGTCTAAATCTGTCTAAATCTAAACCTATCCTAGTCTTAACATGTCTTAATCTAAACCTGTCTAAATCTGTCTAAATCTAAACCTATCCTAGTCTTAACATGTCTTAATCTAAACCTGTCTAAATCTGTCTAAATCTGTCTAAATCTAAACCTATCCTAGTCTTAACATGTCTTAATCTAAACCTGTCTAAATCTGTCTAAATCTAAACCTATCCTAGTCTTAACATGTCTTAATCTAAACCTGTCTAAATCTGTCTAAATCTAAACCTATCCTAGTCTTAACCTGTCATAATCTAAACCTGTCTAAATCTGTCTAAATCTAAACCTATACTAGTCTTAACCTGTCATAATTTAAACCTGTCTAAATCTGTCTAAATCTAAACCTATCCTAGTCTTAACCTGTCTTAATCTAAACCTGTCTAAATCTTTCTAAATCTAAACCTATCCTAATCTTAACCTATCTTAATCTAAACCTGTCGAAATCTGTCGAAATCTAAACCTATCCTAGTCTTAACATGTCTTAATCTAAACCTGTCGAAATCTGTCGAAATCTAAACCTATCCTAGTCTTAACATGTCTTAATCTAAACCTGTCTAAATCTGTCTAAATCTAAACCTATCCTAGTCTTAACATGTCTTAATCTAAACCTGTACAAATCTGTCTAAATCTAAACCTATCCTAGTCTTAACATGTCTTAATCTAAACCTGTCTAAATCTGTCTAAATCTAAACCTATCCTAGTCTTAACATGTCTTAATCTAAACCTGTTTAAATCTGTCTAAATCTAAACCTATCCTAGTCTTAACATGTCTTAATCTAAACCTGTCTAAATCTGTTTAAATCTAAACCTATCCTAGTCTTAACATGTCTTAATCTAAACCTGTCTAAATCTATCTAAATCTAAACCTATCCTAGTCTTAACATGTCTTAATCTAAATCTGTCTAAATCTGTCTAAATCTAAACCTATCCTAGTCTTAACATGTCTTAATCTAAACCTGTCTAAATCTGTCTGAATCTAAACCTATCCTAGTCTTAACATGTCTTAATCTAAACCTGTCTAAATCTGTCTAAATCTAAACCTATCCTAGTCTTAACATGTCTTAATCTAAACCTGTCTAAATCTGTCTAAATCTAAACCTATCCTAGTCTTAACATGTCTTAATCTAAACCTGTCGAAATCTGTCGAAATCTAAACCTATCCTAGTCTTAACATGTCTTAATCTAAACCTGTCGAAATCTGTCTAAATCTAAACCTATCCTAGTCTTAGCCATGTCTTAATCTAAACCTGTCTAAATCTGTCTAAATCTAAACCTATCCTAGTCTTAACATGTCTTAATCTAAACCTGTCTAAATCTGTCTAAATCTAAACCTATCCTAGTCTTAACATGTCTTAATCTAAACCTGTCTAAATCTGTCTAACTCTAAACCTATCCTAGTCTTAACATGTCTTAATCTAAACCTGTCTAAATCTGTCTAAATCTGTCTAAATCTAAACCTATCCTAGTCTTAACATGTCTTAATCTAAACCTGTCTAAATCTGTTTAAATCTAAACCTATCCTAGTCTTAACATGTCTTAATCTAAACCTGTCTAAATCTATCTAAATCTAAACCTATCCTAGTCTTAACATGTCTTAATCTAAATCTGTCTAAATCTGTCTAAATCTAAACCTATCCTAGTCTTAACATGTCTTAATCTTAACCTGTCTAAATCTGTCTAAATCTAAACCTATCCTAGTCTTAACATGTCTTAATCTAAACCTGTCTAAATCTGTTTAAATCTAAACCTATCCTAGTCTTAACATGTCTTAATCTAAACCTGTCTAAATCTGTCTAAATCTAAACCTATCCTAATCTTAACATGTCTTAATCTAAACCTGTCTAAATCTGTCTAAATCTAAACCTATCCTAGTCTTAACCTGTCTTAATCTAAACCTGTCTAAATCTGTCTAAATCTAAACCTATCCTAGTCTTAACATGTCTTAATCTAAACGTGTATAAATCTGTCTAAATCTAAACCTATCCTAGTCTTAACATGTCTTAATCTAAACCTGTCTAAATCTGTCTAAATCTAAACCTATCCTAGTCTTAACCTGTCTTAATCTAAACCTGTCTAAATCTGTCTAAATCTAAACCTATCCTAGTCTTAACATGTCTTAATCTAAACCTGTCTAAATCTGTCTAAATCTAAACCTATCCTAGTCTTAACATGTCTAAATCTAAACCTGTCTAAATCTGTCTAAATCTAAACCTATCCTAGTCGTAACTTGTCATAATCTAAACCTGTCTAAATCTGTCTAAATCTAAACCTATCCTAGTCTTAACCTGTCATAATTTAAACCTGTCTAAATCTGTCTAAATCTAAACCTATCCTAGTCTTAACCTGTCTTAATCTAAACCTGTCTAAATCTTTCTAAATCTAAACCTATCCTAGTCTTAACCTGTCTTAATCTAAACCTGTCGAAATCTGTCGAAATCTAAACCTATCCTAGTCTTAACATGTCTTAATCTAAACCTGTCTAAATCTATCTAAATCTAAACCTATCCTAGTCTTAACATGTCTTAATCTAAACCTGTCTAAATCTGTCTAAATCTAAACCTATCCTAGTCTTAACATGTCTTAATCTAAACCTGTCTAAATCTGTCTAAATCTAAACCTATCCTAGTCTTAACATGTCTTAATCTAAACCTGTCTAAATCTGTCTAAATCTGTCTAAATCTAAACCTATCCTAGTCTTACCATGTCTTAATCTAAACCTGTCTAAATCTGTTTAAATCTAAACCTATCCTAGTCTTAACATGTCTTAATCTAAACCTGTCTAAATCTATCTAAATCTAAACCTATCCTAGTCTTAACATGTCTTAATCTAAATCTGTCTAAATCTGTCTAAATCTAAACCTATCCTAGTCTTAACATGTCTTAATCTTAACCTGTCTAAATCTGTCTAAATCTAAACCCATCCTAGTCTTAACCTGTCATAATCTAAACCTGTCTAAATCTGTCTAAATCTAAACCTATCCTAGTCTTAACATGTCTTAATCTAAACCTGTCTAAATCTGTCTAAATCTAAACCTATCCTAGTCTTAACCTGTCTTAATCTAAACCTGTCGAAATCTGTCGAAATCTAAACCTATCCTAGTCTTAACATGTCTTAAACTAAACCTGTCTAAATCTATCTAAATCTAAACCTATCCTAGTCTTAACATGTCTTAATCTAAACCTGTCTAAATCTGTCTAAATCTAAACCTATCCTAGTCTTAACATGTCTTAATCTAAACCTGTCTAAATCTGTCTAAATCTAAACCTATCCTAGTCTTAACATGTCTTAATCTAAACCTGTCTAAATCTGTCTAAATCTAAACCTATCCTAGTCTTAACATGTCTTAATCTAAACCTGTCTAAATCTGTCTAAATCTAAACCTATCCTAGTCTTAACATGTCTTAATCTAAACCTGTCTAAATCTGTCTAAATCTAAACCTATCCTAATCTTAACATGTCTTAATCTAAACCTGTCTAAATCTGTCTAAATCTAAACCTATCCTAGTCTTAACCTGTCTTAATCTAAACCTGTCTAAATCTGTCTAAATCTAAACCTATCCTAGTCTTAACATGTCTTAATCTAAACGTGTATAAATCTGTCTAAATCTAAACCTATCCTAGTCTTAACATGTCTTAATCTAAACCTGTCTAAATCTGTCTAAATCTAAACCTATCCTAGTCTTAACCTGTCTTAATCTAAACCTGTCTAAATCTGTCTAAATCTAAACCTATCCTAGTCTTAACATGTCTTAATCTAAACCTGTCTAAATCTGTCTAAATCTAAACCTATCCTAGTCTTAACATGTCTAAATCTAAACCTGTCTAAATCTGTCTAAATCTAAACCTATCCTAGTCGTAACTTGTCATAATCTAAACCTGTCTAAATCTGTCTAAATCTAAACCTATCCTAGTCTTAACCTGTCATAATTTAAACCTGTCTAAATCTGTCTAAATCTAAACCTATCCTAGTCTTAACCTGTCTTAATCTAAACCTGTCTAAATCTTTCTAAATCTAAACCTATCCTAGTCTTAACCTGTCTTAATCTAAACCTGTCGAAATCTGTCGAAATCTAAACCTATCCTAGTCTTAACATGTCTTAATCTAAACCTGTCTAAATCTATCTAAATCTAAACCTATCCTAGTCTTAACATGTCTTAATCTAAACCTGTCTAAATCTGTCTAAATCTAAACCTATCCTAGTCTTAACATGTCTTAATCTAAACCTGTCTAAATCTGTCTAAATCTAAACCTATCCTAGTCTTAACATGTCTTAATCTAAACCTGTCTAAATCTGTCTAAATCTGTCTAAATCTAAACCTATCCTAGTCTTAACATGTCTTAATCTAAACCTGTCTAAATCTATCTAAATCTAAACCTATCCTAGTCTTAACATGTCTTAATCTAAATCTGTCTAAATCTGTCTAAATCTAAACCTATCCTAGTCTTAACATGTCTTAATCTAAATCTGTCTAAATCTGTCTAAATCTAAACCTATCCTAGTCTTAACATGTCTTAATCTTAACCTGTCTAAATCTGTCTAAATCTAAACCCATCCTAGTCTTAACCTGTCATAATCTAAACCTGTCTAAATCTGTCTAAATCTAAACCTATCCTAGTCTTAACATGTCTTAATCTAAACCTGTCTAAATCTGTCTAAATCTAAACCTATCCTAGTCTTAACCTGTCTTAATCTAAACCTGTCGAAATCTGTCGAAATCTAAACCTATCCTAGTCTTAACATGTCTTAAACTAAACCTGTCTAAATCTATCTAAATCTAAACCTATCCTAGTCTTAACATGTCTTAATCTAAACCTGTCTAAATCTGTCTAAATCTAAACCTATCCTAGTCTTAACATGTCTTAATCTAAACCTGTCTAAATCTGTCTAAATCTAAACCTATCCTAGTCTTAACATGTCTTAATCTAAACCTGTCTAAATCTGTCTAAATCTAAACCTATCCTAGTCTTAACATGTCTTAATCTAAACCTGTCTAAATCTGTCTAAATCTAAACCTATCCTAGTCTTAACATGTCTTAATCTAAACCTGTCTAAATCTATCTAAATCTAAACCTATCCTAGTCTTAACATGTCTTAATCTAAATCTGTCTAAATCTGTCTAAATCTAAACCTATCCTAGTCTTAACATGTCTTAATCTTAACCTGTCTAAATCTGTCTAAATCTAAACCCATCCTAGTCTTAACCTGTCATAATCTAAACCTGTCTAAATCTGTCTAAATCTAAACCTATCCTAGTCTTAACATGTCTTAATCTAAACCTGTCTAAATCTGTCTAAATCTAAACCTATCCTAGTCTTAACCTGTCTTAATCTAAACCTGTCTAAATCTGTCTAAATCTAAACCTATCCTAGTCTTAACATGTCTTAATCTAAACCTGTCTAAATCTGTCTAAATCTAAACCTATCCTAGTCTTAACATGTCTTAATCTAAACCTGTCTAAATCTGTCTAAATCTAAACCTATCCTAGTCTTAACATGTCTTAATCTAAACCTGTCTAAATCTGTCTAAATCTAAACCTATCCTAGTCTTAACCTGTCTTAATCTAAATCTGTCTAAATCTGTCTAAATCTAAACCTATCCTAGTCTTAACATGTCTTAATCTAAACCTGTCTAAATCTGTCTAAATCTAAACCTATCCTAGTCTTAACATGTCTTAATCTAAACCTGTCTAAATCTGTCTAAATCTGTCTAAATCTAAACCTATCCTAGTCTTAACATGTCTTAATCTAAACCTGTCTAAATCTGTCTAAATCTAAACCTATCCTAGTCTTAACATGTCTTAATCTAAACCTGTCTAAATCTGTCTAAATCTAAACCTATCCTAGTCTTAACCTGTCATAATCTAAACCTGTCTAAATCTGTCTAAATCTAAACCTATCCTAGTCTTAACATGTCTTAATCTAAACCTGTCTAAATCTGTCTAAATCTAAACCTATCCTAGTCTTAACATGTCTTAATCTAAACCTGTCTAAATCTATCTAAATCTAAACCTATCCTAGTCTTAACATGTCTTAATCTAAATCTGTCTAAATCTGTCTAAATCTAAACCTATCCTAGTCTTAACATGTCTTAATCTTAACCTGTCTAAATCTGTCTAAATCTAAACCCATCCTAGTCTTAACCTGTCATAATCTAAACCTGTCTAAATCTGTCTAAATCTAAACCTATCCTAGTCTTAACATGTCTTAATCTAAACCTGTCTAAATCTGTCTAAATCTAAACCTATCCTAGTCTTAACCTGTCTTAATCTAAACCTGTCTAAATCTGTCTAAATCTAAACCTATCCTAGTCTTAACATGTCTTAATCTAAACCTGTCTAAATCTGTCTAAATCTAAACCTATCCTAGTCTTAACATGTCTTAATCTAAACCTGTCTAAATCTGTCTAAATCTAAACCTATCCTAGTCTTAACATGTCTTAATCTAAACCTGTCTAAATCTGTCTAAATCTAAACCTATCCTAGTCTTAACCTGTCTTAATCTAAATCTGTCTAAATCTGTCTAAATCTAAACCTATCCTAGTCTTAACATGTCTTAATCTAAACCTGTCTAAATCTGTCTAAATCTAAACCTATCCTAGTCTTAACATGTCTTAATCTAAACCTGTCTAAATCTGTCTAAATCTGTCTAAATCTAAACCTATCCTAGTCTTAACATGTCTTAATCTAAACCTGTCTAAATCTGTCTAAATCTAAACCTATCCTAGTCTTAACATGTCTTAATCTAAACCTGTCTAAATCTGTCTAAATCTAAACCTATCCTAGTCTTAACCTGTCATAATCTAAACCTGTCTAAATCTGTCTAAATCTAAACCTATCCTAGTCTTAACCTGTCATAATTTAAACCTGTCTAAATCTGTCTAAATCTAAACCTATCCTAGTCTTAACCTGTCTTAATCTAAACCTGTCTAAATCTTTCTAAATCTAAACCTATCCTAATCTTAACCTGTCTTAATCTAAACCTGTCGAAATCTGTCGAAATCTAAACCTATCCTAGTCTTAACATGTCTTAATCTAAACCTGTCGAAATCTGTCGAAATCTAAACCTATCCTAGTCTTAACATGTCTTAATCTAAACCTGTCTAAATCTGTCTAAATCTAAACCTATCCTAGTCTTAACATGTCTTAATCTAAACCTGTACAAATCTGTCTAAATCTAAACCTATCCTAGTCTTAACATGTCTTAATCTAAACCTGTCTAAATCTGTCTAAATCTAAACCTATCCTAGTCTTAACATGTCTTAATCTAAACCTGTCTAAATCTGTCTAAATCTAAACCTATCCTAGTCTTAACATGTCTTAATCTAAACCTGTCTAAATCTGTCTAATCTAAACCTATCCTAGTCTTAACATGTCTTAATCTAAACCTGTTTAAATCTGTCTAAATCTGTCTAAATCTAAACCTATCCTAGTCTTAACATGTCTTAATCTAAACCTGTCTAAATCTGTTTAAATCTAAACCTATCCTAGTCTTAACATGTCTTAATCTAAACCTGTCTAAATCTATCTAAATCTAAACCTATCCTAGTCTTAACATGTCTTAATCTAAATCTGTCTAAATCTGTCTAAATCTAAACCTATCCTAGTCTTAACATTTCTTAATCTAAACCTGTCTAAATCTGTCTGAATCTAAACCTATCCTAGTCTTAACATGTCTTAATCTAAACCTGTCTAAATCTGTCTAAATCTAAACCTATCCTAGTCTTAACATGTCTTAATCTAAACCTGTCTAAATCTGTCTAAATCTAAACCTATCCTAGTCTTAACATGTCTTAATCTAAACCTGTCGAAATCTGTCGAAATCTAAACCTATCCTAGTCTTAACATGTCTTAATCTAAACCTGTCGAAATCTGTCTAAATCTAAACCTATCCTAGTCTTAGCCATGTCTTAATCTAAACCTGTCTAAATCTGTCTAAATCTAAACCTATCCTAGTCTTAACATGTCTTAATCTAAACCTGTCTAAATCTGTCTAAATCTAAACCTATCCTAGTCTTAACATGTCTTAATCTAAACCTGTCTAAATCTGTCTAACTCTAAACCTATCCTAGTCTTAACATGTCTTAATCTAAACCTGTCTAAATCTGTCTAAATCTGTCTAAATCTAAACCTATCCTAGTCTTAACATGTCTTAATCTAAACCTGTCTAAATCTGTTTAAATCTAAACCTATCCTAGTCTTAACATGTCTTAATCTAAACCTGTCTAAATCTATCTAAATCTAAACCTATCCTAGTCTTAACATGTCTTAATCTAAATCTGTCTAAATCTGTCTAAATCTAAACCTATCCTAGTCTTAACATGTCTTAATCTTAACCTGTCTAAATCTGTCTAAATCTAAACCTATCCTAGTCTTAACATGTCTTAATCTAAACCTGTCTAAATCTGTTTAAATCTAAACCTATCCTAGTCTTAACATGTCTTAATCTAAACCTGTCTAAATCTGTCTAAATCTAAACCTATCCTAATCTTAACATGTCTTAATCTAAACCTGTCTAAATCTGTCTAAATCTAAACCTATCCTAGTCTTAACCTGTCTTAATCTAAACCTGTCTAAATCTGTCTAAATCTAAACCTATCCTAGTCTTAAAATGTCTTAATCTAAACGTGTATAAATCTGTCTAAATCTAAACCTATCCTAGTCTTAACATGTCTTAATCTAAACCTGTCGAAATCTGTCTAAATCTAAACCTATCCTAGTCTTAGCCATGTCTTAATCTAAACCTGTCTAAATCTGTCTAAATCTAAACCTATCCTAGTCTTAACATGTCTTAATCTAAACCTGTCTAAATCTGTCTAAATCTAAACCTATCCTAGTCTTAACATGTCTTAATCTAAACCTGTCTAAATCTGTCTAACTCTAAACCTATCCTAGTCTTAACATGTCTTAATCTAAACCTGTCTAAATCTGTCTAAATCTGTCTAAATCTAAACCTATCCTAGTCTTAACATGTCTTAATCTAAACCTGTCTAAATCTGTTTAAATCTAAACCTATCCTAGTCTTAACATGTCTTAATCTAAACCTGTCTAAATCTATCTAAATCTAAACCTATCCTAGTCTTAACATGTCTTAATCTAAATCTGTCTAAATCTGTCTAAATCTAAACCTATCCTAGTCTTAACATGTCTTAATCTTAACCTGTCTAAATCTGTCTAAATCTAAACCTATCCTAGTCTTAACATGTCTTAATCTAAACCTGTCTAAATCTGTTTAAATCTAAACCTATCCTAGTCTTAACATGTCTTAATCTAAACCTGTCTAAATCTGTCTAAATCTAAACCTATCCTAATCTTAACATGTCTTAATCTAAACCTGTCTAAATCTGTCTAAATCTAAACCTATCCTAGTCTTAACCTGTCTTAATCTAAACCTGTCTAAATCTGTCTAAATCTAAACCTATCCTAGTCTTAACATGTCTTAATCTAAACGTGTATAAATCTGTCTAAATCTAAACCTATCCTAGTCTTAACATGTCTTAATCTAAACCTGTCTAAATCTGTCTAAATCTAAACCTATCCTAGTCTTAACCTGTCTTAATCTAAACCTGTCTAAATCTGTCTAAATCTAAACCTATCCTAGTCTTAACATGTCTTAATCTAAACCTGTCTAAATCTGTCTAAATCTAAACCTATCCTAGTCTTAACATGTCTAAATCTAAACCTGTCTAAATCTGTCTAAATCTAAACCTATCCTAGTCGTAACTTGTCATAATCTAAACCTGTCTAAATCTGTCTAAATCTAAACCTATCCTAGTCTTAACCTTTCATAATTTAAACCTGTCTAAATCTGTCTTAATCTAAACCTATCCTAGTCTTAACCTGTCTTAATCTAAACCTGTCTAAATCTTTCTAAATCTAAACCTATCCTAGTCTTAACCTGTCTTAATCTAAACCTGTCGAAATCTGTCGAAATCTAAACCTATCCTAGTCTCAACATGTCTTAATCTAAACCTGTCTAAATCTATCTAAATCTAAACCTATCCTAGTCTTAACATGTCTTAATCTAAACCTGTCTAAATCTGTCTAAATCTAAACCTATCCTAGTCTTAACATGTCTTAATCTAAACCTGTCTAAATCTGTCTAAATCTAAACCTATCCTAGTCTTAACATGTCTTAATCTAAACCTGTCTAAATCTGTCTAAATCTGTCTAAATCTAAACCTATCCTAGTCTTAACATGTCTTAATCTAAACCTGTCTAAATCTGTTTAAATCTAAACCTATCCTAGTCTTAACATGTCTTAATCTAAACCTGTCTAAATCTATCTAAATCTAAACCTATCCTAGTCTTAACATGTCTTAATCTAAATCTGTCTAAATCTGTCTAAATCTAAACCTATCCTAGTCTTAACATGTCTTAATCTTAACCTGTCTAAATCTGTCTAAATCTAAACCCATCCTAGTCTTAACCTGTCATAATCTAAACCTGTCTAAATCTGTCTAAATCTAAACCTATCCTAGTCTTAACATGTCTTAATCTAAACCTGTCTAAATCTGTCTAAATCTAAACCTATCCTAGTCTTAACCTGTCTTAATCTAAACCTGTCGAAATCTGTCGAAATCTAATGCTATCCTAGTCTTAACATGTCTTAAACTAAACCTGTCTAAATCTATCTAAATCTAAACCTATCCTAGTCTTAACATGTCTTAATCTTAACCTGTCTAAATCTGTCTAAATCTAAACCCATCCTAGTCTTAACCTGTCATAATCTAAACCTGTCTAAATCTGTCTAAATCTAAACCTATCCTAGTCTTAACATGTCTTAATCTAAACCTGTCTAAATCTGTCTAAATCTAAACCTATCCTAGTCTTAACCTGTCTTAATCTAAACCTGTCGAAATCTGTCGAAATCTAAAGCTATCCTAGTCTTAACATGTCTTAAACTAAACCTGTCTAAATCTATCTAAATCTAAACCTATCCTAGTCTTAACATGTCTTAATCTAAACCTGTCTAAATCTGTCTAAATCTAAACCTATCCTAGTCTTAACATGTCTTAATCTAAACCTGTCTAAATCTGTCTAAATCTAAACCTATCCTAGTCTTAACATGTCTTAATCTAAACCTGTCTAAATCTGTCTAAATCTAAACCTATCCTAGTCTTAACATGTCTTAATCTAAACCTGTCTAAATCTGTCTAAATCTAAACCTATCCTAGTCTTAACAAGTCTTAATCTAAACCTGTCTAAATCTGTCTAAATCTGTCTAAATCTAAACCTATCCTAGTCTTAACATGTCTTAATCTAAACCTGTCTAAATCTGTTTAAATCTAAACCTATCCTAGTCTTAACATGTCTTAATCTAAACCTGTCTAAATCTATCTAAATCTAAACCTATCCTAGTCTTAACATGTCTTAATCTAAATCTGTCTAAATCTGTCTAAATCTGAACCTATCCTAGTCTTAACATGTCTTAATCTTAACCTGTCTAAATCTGTCTAAATCTAAACCCATCCTAGTCTTAACCTGTCATAATCTAAACCTGTCTAAATCTGTCTAAATCTAAACCTATCCTAGTCTTAACATGTCTTAATCTAAACCTGTCTAAATCTGTCTAAATCTAAACCTATCCTAGTCTTAACCTGTCTTAATCTAAACCTGTCGAAATCTGTCGAAATCTAAACCTATCCTAGTCTTAACATGTCTTAAACTAAACCTGTCTAAATCTGTCTAAATCTAAACATATCCTAGTCTTAACATGTCTTAATCTAAACCTGTCTAAATCTGTCTAAATCTAAACCTATCCTAGTCTTAACCTGTCTTAATCTAAACCTGTCTAAATCTGTCTAAATCTAAACCTATCCTAGTCTTAACATGTCTTAATCTAAACCTGTCTAAATCTGTTTAAATCTAAACCTATCCTAGTCTTAACATGTCTTAATCTAAACCTGTCTAAATCTATCTAAATCTAAACCTATCCTAGTCTTAACATGTCTTAATCTAAATCTGTCTAAATCTGTCTAAATCTAAACCTATCCTAGTCTTAACATGTCTTAATCTAAACCTGTCTAAATCTGTCTGAATCTAAACCTATCCTAGTCTTAACATGTCTTAATCTAAACCTGTCTAAATCTGTCTAAATCTAAACCTATCCTAGTCTTAACATGTCTTAATCTAAACCTGTCTAAATCTGTCTAAATCTAAACCTATCCTAGTCTTAACATGTCTTAATCTAAACCTGTCGAAATCTGTCGAAATCTAAACCTATCCTAGTCTTAACATGTCTTAATCTAAACCTGTCGAAATCTGTCTAAATCTAAACCTATCCTAGTCTTAGCCATGTCTTAATCTAAACCTGTCTAAATCTGTCTAAATCTAAACCTATCCTAGTCTTAACATGTCTTAATCTAAACCTGTCTAAATCTGTCTAAATCTAAACCTATCCTAGTCTTAACATGTCTTAATCTAAACCTGTCTAAATCTGTCTAACTCTAAACCTATCCTAGTCTTAACATGTCTTAATCTAAACCTGTCTAAATCTGTCTAAATCTGTCTAAATCTAAACCTATCCTAGTCTTAACATGTCTTAATCTAAACCTGTCTAAATCTGTTTAAATCTAAACCTATCCTAGTCTTAACATGTCTTAATCTAAACCTGTCTAAATCTATCTAAATCTAAACCTATCCTAGTCTTAACATGTCTTAATCTAAATCTGTCTAAATCTGTCTAAATCTAAACCTATCCTAGTCTTAACATGTCTTAATCTTAACCTGTCTAAATCTGTCTAAATCTAAACCTATCCTAGTCTTAACATGTCTTAATCTAAACCTGTCTAAATCTGTTTAAATCTAAACCTATCCTAGTCTTAACATGTCTTAATCTAAACCTGTCTAAATCTGTCTAAATCTAAACCTATCCTAATCTTAACATGTCTTAATCTAAACCTGTCTAAATCTGTCTAAATCTAAACCTATCCTAGTCTTAACCTGTCTTAATCTAAACCTGTCTAAATCTGTCTAAATCTAAACCTATCCTAGTCTTAAAATGTCTTAATCTAAACGTGTATAAATCTGTCTAAATCTAAACCTATCCTAGTCTTAACATGTCTTAATCTAAACCTGTCGAAATCTGTCTAAATCTAAACCTATCCTAGTCTTAGCCATGTCTTAATCTAAACCTGTCTAAATCTGTCTAAATCTAAACCTATCCTAGTCTTAACATGTCTTAATCTAAACCTGTCTAAATCTGTCTAAATCTAAACCTATCCTAGTCTTAACATGTCTTAATCTAAACCTGTCTAAATCTGTCTAACTCTAAACCTATCCTAGTCTTAACATGTCTTAATCTAAACCTGTCTAAATCTGTCTAAATCTGTCTAAATCTAAACCTATCCTAGTCTTAACATGTCTTAATCTAAACCTGTCTAAATCTGTTTAAATCTAAACCTATCCTAGTCTTAACATGTCTTAATCTAAACCTGTCTAAATCTATCTAAATCTAAACCTATCCTAGTCTTAACATGTCTTAATCTAAATCTGTCTAAATCTGTCTAAATCTAAACCTATCCTAGTCTTAACATGTCTTAATCTTAACCTGTCTAAATCTGTCTAAATCTAAACCTATCCTAGTCTTAACATGTCTTAATCTAAACCTGTCTAAATCTGTTTAAATCTAAACCTATCCTAGTCTTAACATGTCTTAATCTAAACCTGTCTAAATCTGTCTAAATCTAAACCTATCCTAATCTTAACATGTCTTAATCTAAACCTGTCTAAATCTGTCTAAATCTAAACCTATCCTAGTCTTAACCTGTCTTAATCTAAACCTGTCTAAATCTGTCTAAATCTAAACCTATCCTAGTCTTAACATGTCTTAATCTAAACGTGTATAAATCTGTCTAAATCTAAACCTATCCTAGTCTTAACATGTCTTAATCTAAACCTGTCTAAATCTGTCTAAATCTAAACCTATCCTAGTCTTAACCTGTCTTAATCTAAACCTGTCTAAATCTGTCTAAATCTAAACCTATCCTAGTCTTAACATGTCTTAATCTAAACCTGTCTAAATCTGTCTAAATCTAAACCTATCCTAGTCTTAACATGTCTAAATCTAAACCTGTCTAAATCTGTCTAAATCTAAACCTATCCTAGTCGTAACTTGTCATAATCTAAACCTGTCTAAATCTGTCTAAATCTAAACCTATCCTAGTCTTAACCTTTCATAATTTAAACCTGTCTAAATCTGTCTTAATCTAAACCTATCCTAGTCTTAACCTGTCTTAATCTAAACCTGTCTAAATCTTTCTAAATCTAAACCTATCCTAGTCTTAACCTGTCTTAATCTAAACCTGTCGAAATCTGTCGAAATCTAAACCTATCCTAGTCTCAACATGTCTTAATCTAAACCTGTCTAAATCTATCTAAATCTAAACCTATCCTAGTCTTAACATGTCTTAATCTAAACCTGTCTAAATCTGTCTAAATCTAAACCTATCCTAGTCTTAACATGTCTTAATCTAAACCTGTCTAAATCTGTCTAAATCTAAACCTATCCTAGTCTTAACATGTCTTAATCTAAACCTGTCTAAATCTGTCTAAATCTGTCTAAATCTAAACCTATCCTAGTCTTAACATGTCTTAATCTAAACCTGTCTAAATCTGTTTAAATCTAAACCTATCCTAGTCTTAACATGTCTTAATCTAAACCTGTCTAAATCTATCTAAATCTAAACCTATCCTAGTCTTAACATGTCTTAATCTAAATCTGTCTAAATCTGTCTAAATCTAAACCTATCCTAGTCTTAACATGTCTTAATCTTAACCTGTCTAAATCTGTCTAAATCTAAACCCATCCTAGTCTTAACCTGTCATAATCTAAACCTGTCTAAATCTGTCTAAATCTAAACCTATCCTAGTCTTAACATGTCTTAATCTAAACCTGTCTAAATCTGTCTAAATCTAAACCTATCCTAGTCTTAACCTGTCTTAATCTAAACCTGTCGAAATCTGTCGAAATCTAATGCTATCCTAGTCTTAACATGTCTTAAACTAAACCTGTCTAAATCTATCTAAATCTAAACCTATCCTAGTCTTAACATGTCTTAATCTTAACCTGTCTAAATCTGTCTAAATCTAAACCCATCCTAGTCTTAACCTGTCATAATCTAAACCTGTCTAAATCTGTCTAAATCTAAACCTATCCTAGTCTTAACATGTCTTAATCTAAACCTGTCTAAATCTGTCTAAATCTAAACCTATCCTAGTCTTAACCTGTCTTAATCTAAACCTGTCGAAATCTGTCGAAATCTAAAGCTATCCTAGTCTTAACATGTCTTAAAATAAACCTGTCTAAATCTATCTAAATCTAAACCTATCCTAGTCTTAACATGTCTTAATCTAAACCTGTCTAAATCTGTCTAAATCTAAACCTATCCTAGTCTTAACATGTCTTAATCTAAACCTGTCTAAATCTGTCTAAATCTAAACCTATCCTAGTCTTAACATGTCTTAATCTAAACCTGTCTAAATCTGTCTAAATCTAAACCTATCCTAGTCTTAACATGTCTTAATCTAAACCTGTCTAAATCTGTCTAAATCTAAACCTATCCTAGTCTTAACAAGTCTTAATCTAAACCTGTCTAAATCTGTCTAAATCTGTCTAAATCTAAACCTATCCTAGTCTTAACATGTCTTAATCTAAACCTGTCTAAATCTGTTTAAATCTAAACCTATCCTAGTCTTAACATGTCTTAATCTAAACCTGTCTAAATCTATCTAAATCTAAACCTATCCTAGTCTTAACATGTCTTAATCTAAATCTGTCTAAATCTGTCTAAATCTGAACCTATCCTAGTCTTAACATGTCTTAATCTTAACCTGTCTAAATCTGTCTAAATCTAAACCCATCCTAGTCTTAACCTGTCATAATCTAAACCTGTCTAAATCTGTCTAAATCTAAACCTATCCTAGTCTTAACATGTCTTAATCTAAACCTGTCTAAATCTGTCTAAATCTAAACCTATCCTAGTCTTAACCTGTCTTAATCTAAACCTGTCGAAATCTGTCGAAATCTAAACCTATCCTAGTCTTAACATGTCTTAAACTAAACCTGTCTAAATCTGTCTAAATCTAAACATATCCTAGTCTTAACATGTCTTAATCTAAACCTGTCTAAATCTGTCTAAATCTAAACCTATCCTAGTCTTAACCTGTCTTAATCTAAACCTGTCTAAATCTGTCTAAATCTAAACCTATCCTAGTCTTAACATGTCTTAATCTAAACCTGTCTAAATCTATCTAAATCTAAACCTATCCTAGTCTTAACATGTCTTAATCTAAATCTGTCTAAATCTGTCTAAATCTAAACCTATCCTAGTCTTAACATGTCTTAATCTTAACCTGTCTAAATCTGTCTAAATCTAAACCCATCCTAGTCTTAACCTGTCATAATCTAAACCTGTCTAAATCTGTCTAAATCTAAACCTATCCTAGTCTTAACATGTCTTAATCTAAACCTGTCTAAATCTGTCTAAATCTAAACCTATCCTAGTCTTAACCTGTCTTAATCTAAACCTGTCGAAATCTGTCGAAATCTAAAGCTATCCTAGTCTTAACATGTCTTAAACTAAACCTGTCTAAATCTATCTAAATCTAAACCTATCCTAGTCTTAACATGTCTTAATCTAAACCTGTCTAAATCTGTCTAAATCTAAACCTATCCTAGTCTTAACATGTCTTAATCTAAACCTGTCTAAATCTGTCTAAATCTAAACCTATCCTAGTCTTAACATGTCTTAATCTAAACCTGTCTAAATCTGTCTAAATCTAAACCTATCCTAGTCTTAACATGTCTTAATCTAAACCTGTCTAAATCTGTCTAAATCTAAACCTATCCTAGTCTTAACATGTCTTAATCTAAACCTGTCTAAATCTGTCTAAATCTGTCTAAATCTAAACCTATCCTAGTCTTAACATGTCTAAATCTAAACCTGTCTAAATCTGTTTAAATCTAAACCTATCCTAGTCTTAACATGTCTTAATCTAAACCTGTCTAAATCTATCTAAATCTAAACCTATCCTAGTCTTAACATGTCTTAATCTAAATCTGTCTAAATCTGTCTAAATCTAAACCTATCCTAGTCTTAACATGTCTTAATCTTAACCTGTCTAAATCTGTCTAAATCTAAACCCATCCTAGTCTTAACCTGTCATAATCTAAACCTGTCTAAATCTGTCTAAATCTAAACCTATCCTAGTCTTAACATGTCTTAATCTAAACCTGTCTAAATCTGTCTAAATCTAAACCTATCCTAGTCTTAACCTGTCTTAATCTAAACCTGTCGAAATCTGTCGAAATCTAAACCTATCCTAGTCTTAACATGTCTTAAACTAAACCTGTCTAAATCTGTCTAAATCTAAACCTATCCTAGTCTTAACATGTCTTAATCTAAACCTGTCTAAATCTGTCTAAATCTAAACCTATCCTAGTCTTAACCTGTCTTAATCTAAACCTGTCTAAATCTGTCTAAATCTAAACCTATCCTAGTCTTAACATGTCTTAATCTAAACCTGTCTAAATCTATCTAAATCTAAACCTATCCTAGTCTTAACATGTCTTAATCTAAATCTGTCTAAATCTGTCTAAATCTAAACCTATCCTAGTCTTAACATGTCTTTATCTTAACCTGTCTAAATCTGTCTAAATCTAAACCCATCCTAGTCTTAACCTGTCATAATCTAAACCTGTCTAAATCTGTCTAAATCTAAACCTATCCTAGTCTTAACATGTCTTAATCTAAACCTGTCTAAATCTGTCTAAATCTAAACCTATCCTAGTCTTAACCTGTCTTAATCTAAACCTGTCTAAATCTGTCTAAATCTGTCTAAATCTAAACCTATCCTAGTCTTAACATGTCTTAATCTAAACCTGTCTAAATCTGTTTAAATCTAAACCTATCCTAGTCTTAACATGTCTTAATCTAAACCTGTCTAAATCTATCTAAATCTAAACCTATCCTAGTCTTAACATGTCTTAATCTAAATCTGTCTAAATCTGTCTAAATCTAAACCTATCCTAGTCTTAACATGTCTTAATCTTAACCTGTCTAAATCTGTCTAAATCTAAACCCATCCTAGTCTTAACCTGTCATAATCTAAACCTGTCTAAATCTGTCTAAATCTAAACCTATCCTAGTCTTAACATGTCTTAATCTAAACCTGTCTAAATCTGTCTAAATCTAAACCTATCCTAGTCTTAACCTGTCTTAATCTAAACCTGTCGAAATCTGTCGAAATCTAAACCTATCCTAGTCTTAACATGTCTTAAACTAAACCTGTCTAAATCTATCTAAATCTAAACCTATCCTAGTCTTAACATGTCTTAATCTAAACCTGTCTAAATCTGTCTAAATCTAAACCTATCCTAGTCTTAACATGTCTTAATCTAAACCTGTCTAAATCTGTCTAAATCTAAACCTATCCTAGTCTTAACATGTCTTAATCTAAACCTGTCTAAATCTGTCTAAATCTAAACCTATCCTAGTCTTAACATGTCTTAATCTAAACCTGTCTAAATCTGTCTAAATCTAAACCTATCCTAGTCTTAACATGTCTTAATCTAAACCTGTCTAAATCTGTCTAAATCTAAACCTATCCTAGTCTTAACATGTCTTAATCTAAACCTGTCTAAATCTGTCTAAATCTAAACCTATCCTAGTCTTAACATGTCTTAATCTAAACCTGTCTAAATCTGTCTAAATCTGTCTAAATCTAAACCTATCCTAGTCTTAACATGTCTTAATCTAAACCTGTCTAAATCTGTTTAAATCTAAACCTATCCTA
Organism: Lophius americanus; assembly: GCA_037951165.1. Taxonomy (NCBI): domain Eukaryota; kingdom Metazoa; phylum Chordata; class Actinopteri; order Lophiiformes; family Lophiidae; genus Lophius; species Lophius americanus. The sequence goes on from JBBDHG010000320.1 coordinate 74,075, forward strand.
GTCTTAACATGTCTTAATCTAAACCTGTCTAAATCTATCTAAATCTAAACCTATCCTAGTCTTAACATGTCTTAATCTAAATCTGTCTAAATCTGTCTAAATCTAAACCTATCCTAGTCTTAACATGTCTTAATCTTAACCTGTCTAAATCTGTCTAAATCTAAACCCATCCTAGTCTTAACCTGTCATAATCTAAACCTGTCTAAATCTGTCTAAATCTAAACCTATCCTAGTCTTAACATGTCTTAATCTAAACCTGTCTAAATCTGTCTAAATCTAAACCTATCCTAGTCTTAACCTGTCTTAATCTAAACCTGTCGAAATCTTTCGAAATCTAAACCTATCCTAGTCTTAACATGTCTTAAACTAAACCTGTCTAAATCTGTCTAAATCTAAACCTATCCTAGTCTTAACATGTCTTAATCTAAACCTGTCTAAATCTGTCTAAATCTAAACCTATCCTAGTCTTAACCTGTCTTAATCTAAACCTGTCTAAATCTGTCTAAATCTAAACCTATCCTAGTCTTAACATGTCTTAATCTAAACCTGTCTAAATCTGTCTAAATCTAAACCTATCCTAGTCTTAACATGTCTTAATCTAAACCTGTCTAAATCTGTCTAAATCTAAACCTATCCTAGTCTTAACATGTCTTAATCTAAACCTGTCTAAATCTGTCTAAATCTAAACCTATCCTAGTCTTAACATTTCTTAATCTAAACCTGTCTAAATCTGTCTAAATCTGTCTAAATCTAAACCTATCCTAGTCTTAACCTGTCTTAATCTAAACCTGTCTAAATCTGTCTAAATCTAAACCTATCCTAGTCTTAACCTGTCTTAATCTAAATCTGTCTAAATCTGTCTAAATCTAAACCTATCCTAGTCTTAACCTGTCTTAATCTAAATCTGTCTAAATCTGTCTAAATCTAAACCTATCCTAGTCTTAACATGTCTTAATCTAAATCTGTCTAAATCTGTCTAAATCTAAACCTATCCTAGTCTTAACCTGTCTTAATCTAAACCTGTCTAAATCTAAACCTATCCTAGTCTTAACATGTCTTTATCTAAACCTGTCTAAATCTGTCTAAATCTAAACCTATCCTAGTCTTAACATGTCTTAATCTAAACCTGTCTAAATCTGTCTAAATCTAAACCTATCCTAGTCTTAACATGTCTTAATCTAAACCTGTCTAAATCTGTCTAAATCTAAACCTATCCTAGTCTTAACATGTCTTAATCTAAATATGTCTAAATCTGTCTAAATCTAAACCTATCCTAGTCTTAACCTGTCTTAATCTAAACCTGTCTAAATCTAAACCTATCCTAGTCTTAACATGTCTTTATCTAAACCTGTCTAAATCTGTCTAAATCTAAACCTATCCTAGTCGTAACCTGTCTTAATCTAAACCTGTCTAAATCTGTCTAAATCTAAACTTATCCTAGTCTTAACATGTCTTAATCTAAACCTGTCTAAATCTGTCTAAATCTGTCTAAATCTGTCTAAATCTAAACCTATCCTAGTCTTAACATGTCTTAATCTAAACCTGTCTAAACCTGTCTAAATCTGTCTAAATCTAAACCTATCCTAGTCTTAACATGTCTTAATCTAAACCTGCCTAAATCTGTCTAAATCTAAACCTATCCTAGTCTTAACATGTCTTAATCTAAACCTGTCTAAATCTGTCTAAATCTAAACCTATCCTAGTCTTAACATGTCTTAATCTAAACCTGTCTAAATCTGTCTAAATCTGTCTAAATCTAAACCTATCCTAGTCTTAACATGTCTTAATCTAAACCTGTCTAAATCTGTCTAAATCTAAACCTATCCTAGTCTTAACATGTCTTGATCTAAACCTGTCTAAATCTGTCTAAATCTGTCTAAATCTAAACCTATCCTAGTCTTAACATGTCTTAATCTAAACCTGTCTAAATCTGTTTAAATCTAAACCTATCCTAGTCTTAACCTGTCTTAATCTAAACCTGTCTAAATCTGTCTAAATCTAAACCTATCCTAGTCTTAACCTGTCTTAATCTAAACCTGTCTAAATCTGTCTAAATCTAAACCTATCCTAGTCTTAACCTGTCTTAATCTAAACCTGTCTAAATCTGTCTAAATCTAAACCTATCCTAGTCTTAACATGTCTTAATCTAAACCTGTCTAAATCTGTCTAAATCTAAACCTATCCTAGTCTTAACATGTCTTAATCTAAACCTGTCTAAATCTATCTAAATCTAAACCTATCCTAGTCTTAACATGTCTTAATCTAAATCTGTCTAAATCTGTCTAAATCTAAACCTATCCTAGTCTTAACATGTCTTAATCTTAACCTGTCTAAATCTGTCTAAATCTAAACCCATCCTAGTCTTAACCTGTCATAATCTAAACCTGTCTAAATCTGTCTAAATCTAAACCTATCCTAGTCTTAACATGTCTTAATCTAAACCTGTCTAAATCTGTCTAAATCTAAACCTATCCTAGTCTTAACCTGTCTTAATCTAAACCTGTCTAAATCTGTCTAAATCTGTCTAAATCTAAACCTATCCTAGTCTTAACATGTCTTAATCTAAACCTGTCTAAATCTGTTTAAATCTAAACCTATCCTAGTCTTAACATGTCTTAATCTAAACCTGTCTAAATCTATCTAAATCTAAACCTATCCTAGTCTTAACATGTCTTAATCTAAATCTGTCTAAATCTGTCTAAATCTAAACCTATCCTAGTCTTAACATGTCTTAATCTTAACCTGTCTAAATCTGTCTAAATCTAAACCCATCCTAGTCTTAACCTGTCATAATCTAAACCTGTCTAAATCTGTCTAAATCTAAACCTATCCTAGTCTTAACATGTCTTAATCTAAACCTGTCTAAATCTGTCTAAATCTAAACCTATCCTAGTCTTAACCTGTCTTAATCTAAACCTGTCGAAATCTGTCGAAATCTAAACCTATCCTAGTCTTAACATGTCTTAAACTAAACCTGTCTAAATCTATCTAAATCTAAACCTATCCTAGTCTTAACATGTCTTAATCTAAACCTGTCTAAATCTGTCTAAATCTAAACCTATCCTAGTCTTAACATGTCTTAATCTAAACCTGTCTAAATCTGTCTAAATCTAAACCTATCCTAGTCTTAACATGTCTTAATCTAAACCTGTCTAAATCTGTCTAAATCTAAACCTATCCTAGTCTTAACATTTCTTAATCTAAACCTGTCTAAATCTGTCTAAATCTAAACCTATCCTAGTCTTAACATGTCTTAATCTAAACCTGTCTAAATCTGTCTAAATCTAAACCTATCCTAGTCTTAACATGTCTTAATCTAAACCTGTCTAAATCTGTCTAAATCTAAACCTATCCTAGTCTTAACATGTCTTAATCTAAACCTGTCTAAATCTGTCTAAATCTGTCTAAATCTAAACCTATCCTAGTCTTAACATGTCTTAATCTAAACCTGTCTAAATCTGTTTAAATCTAAACCTATCCTAGTCTTAACATGTCTTAATCTAAACCTGTCTAAATCTATCTAAATCTAAACCTATCCTAGTCTTAACATGTCTTAATCTAAATCTGTCTAAATCTGTCTAAATCTAAACCTATCCTAGTCTTAACATGTCTTAATCTTAACCTGTCTAAATCTGTCTAAATCTAAACCCATCCTAGTCTTAACCTGTCATAATCTAAACCTGTCTAAATCTGTCTAAATCTAAACCTATCCTAGTCTTAACATGTCTTAATCTAAACCTGTCTAAATCTGTCTAAATCTAAACCTATCCTAGTCTTAACCTGTCTTAATCTAAACCTGTCGAAATCTTTCGAAATCTAAACCTATCCTAGTCTTAACATGTCTTAAACTAAACCTGTCTAAATCTGTCTAAATCTAAACCTATCCTAGTCTTAACATGTCTTAATCTAAACCTGTCTAAATCTGTCTAAATCTAAACCTATCCTAGTCTTAACCTGTCTTAATCTAAACCTGTCTAAATCTGTCTAAATCTAAACCTATCCTATTCTTAACATGTCTTAATCTAAACCTGTCTAAATCTGTCTAAATCTAAACCTATCCTAGTCTTAACATGTCTTAATCTAAACCTGTCTAAATCTGTCTAAATCTAAACCTATCCTAGTCTTAACATGTCTTAATCTAAACCTGTCTAAATCTGTCTAAATCTAAACCTATCCTAGTCTTAACATTTCTTAATCTAAACCTGTCTAAATCTGTCTAAATCTGTCTAAATCTAAACCTATCCTAGTCTTAACCTGTCTTAATCTAAACCTGTCTAAATCTGTCTAAATCTAAACCTATCCTAGACTTAACCTGTCTTAATCTAAATCTGTCTAAATCTGTCTAAATCTAAACCTATCCTAGTCTTAACCTGTCTTAATCTAAATCTGTCTAAATCTGTCTAAATCTAAACCTATCCTAGTCTTAACATGTCTTAATCTAAATCTGTCTAAATCTGTCTAAATCTAAACCTATCCTAGTCTTAACCTGTCTTAATCTAAACCTGTCTAAATCTAAACCTATCCTAGTCTTAACATGTCTTTATCTAAACCTGTCTAAATCTGTCTAAATCTAAACCTATCCTAGTCTTAACATGTCTTAATCTAAACCTGTCTAAATCTGTCTAAATCTAAACCTATCCTAGTCTTAACATGTCTTAATCTAAACCTGTCTAAATCTGTCTAAATCTAAACCTATCCTAGTCTTAACATGTCTTAATCTAAATATGTCTAAATCTGTCTAAATCTAAACCTATCCTAGTCTTAACCTGTCTTAATCTAAACCTGTCTAAATCTAAACCTATCCTAGTCTTAACATGTCTTTATCTAAACCTGTCTAAATCTGTCTAAATCTAAACCTATCCTAGTCGTAACCTGTCTTAATCTAAACCTGTCTAAATCTGTCTAAATCTAAACTTATCCTAGTCTTAACATGTCTTAATCTAAACCTGTCTAAATCTGTCTAAATCTGTCTAAATCTGTCTAAAGCTAAACCTATCCTAGTCTTAACATGTCTTAATCTAAACCTGTCTAAACCTGTCTAAATCTGTCTAAATCTAAACCTATCCTAGTCTTAACATGTCTTAATCTAAACCTGCCTAAATCTGTCTAAATCTAAACCTATCCTAGTCTTAACATGTCTTAATCTAAACCTGTCTAAATCTGTCTAAATCTAAACCTATCCTAGTCTTAACATGTCTTAATCTAAACCTGTCTAAATCTGTCTAAATCTGTCTAAATCTAAACCTATCCTAGTCTTAACATGTCTTAATCTAAACCTGTCTAAATCTGTCTAAATCTAAACCTATCCTAGTCTTAACATGTCTTGATCTAAACCTGTCTAAATCTGTCTAAATCTGTCTAAATCTAAACCTATCCTAGTCTTAACATGTCTTAATCTAAACCTGTCTAAATCTGTTTAAATCTAAACCTATCCTAGTCTTAACCTGTCTTAATCTAAACCTGTCTAAATCTGTCTAAATCTAAACCTATCCTAGTCTTAACCTGTCTTAATCTAAACCTGTCTAAATCTGTCTAAATCTAAACCTATCCTAGTCTTAACCTGTCTTAATCTAAACCTGTCTAAATCTGTCTAAATCTAAACCTATCCTAGTCTTAACATGTCTTAATCTAAACCTGTCTAAATCTGTCTAAATCTAAACCTATCCTAGTCTTAACATGTCTTAATCTAAACCTGTCTAAATCTGTCTAAATCTAAACCTATCCTAGTCTTAACATGTCTTGATCTAAACCTGTCTAAATCTGTCTAAATCTGTCTAAATCTAAACCTATCCTAGTCTTAACATGTCTTAATCTAAACCTGTCTAAATCTGTTTAAATCTAAACCTATCCTAGTCTTAACATGTCTTAATCTAAACCTGTCTAAATCTATCTAAATCTAAACCTATCCTAGTCTTAACATGTCTTAATCTAAATCTGTCTAAATCTGTCTAAATCTAAACCTATCCTAGTCTTAACATGTCTTAATCTTAACCTATCTAAATCTGTCTAAATCTAAACCCATCCTAGTCTTAACCTGTCATAATCTAAACCTGTCTAAATCTGTCTAAATCTAAACCTATCCTAGTCTTAACCTGTCTTAATCTAAACCTGTCGAAATCTGTCGAAATCTAAACCTATCCTAGTCTTAACATGTCTTAAACTAAACCTGTCTAAATCTGTCTAAATCTAAACCTATCCTAGTCTTAACATGTCTTAATCTAAACCTGTCTAAATCTGTCTAAATCTAAACCTATCCTAGTCTTAACCTGTCTTAATCTAAACCTGTCTAAATCTGTCTAAATCTAAACCTATCCTAGTCTTAACATGTCTTAATCTAAACATGTCTAAATCTGTCTAAATCTAAACCTATCCTAGTCTTAACATGTCTTAATCTAAACCTGTCTAAATCTGTCTAAATCTAAACCTATCCTAGTCTTAACATGTCTTAATATAAACCTGTCTAAATCTGTCTAAATCTAAACATATCCTAGTCTTAACATGTCTTAATCTAAACCTGTCTAAATCTGTCTAAATCTAAACCTATCCTAGTCTTAACCTGTCTTAATCTAAACCTGTCTAAATCTGTCTAAATCTAAACCTATCCTAGTCTTAACCTGTCTTAATCTAAATCTGTCTAAATCTGTCTAAATCTAAACCTATCCTAGTCTTAACCTGTCTTAATCTAAATCTGTCTAAATCTGTCTAAATCTAAACCTATCCTAGTCTTAACATGTCTTAATCTAAATCTGTCTAAATCTGTCTAAATCTAAACCTATCCTAGTCTTAACATGTCTTAATCTAAACCTGTCTAAATCTGTCTAAATCTAAACCTATCCTAGTCTTAACATGTCTTAATCTAAACCTGTCTAAATCTGTCTAAATCTAAACCTATCCTAGTCTTAACATGTCTTAATCTAAATCTGTCTAAATCTGTCTAAATCTAAACCTATCCTAGTCTTAACCTGTCTTAATCTAAACCTGTCTAAATCTGTCTAAATCTAAACCTATCCTAGTCTTAACCTGTCTTAATCTAAACCTGTCTAAATCTGTCTAAATCTAAACCTATCCTAGTCTAAACATCTCTTAATCTAAACCTGTCTAAATCTGTCTAAATCTAAACCTATCCTAGTCTTAACATGTCTTAATCTAAACCTGTCTAAATCTGTCTAAATCTAAACCTATCCTAGTCTTAACATGTCTCAATCTAAACCTGTCTAAATCTGTCTAAATCTGTCTAAATCTAAACCTATCCTAGTCTTAACATGTCTTAATCTAAACCTGTCTAAATCTGTCTAAATCTATCTAAATCTAAACCTATCCTAGTCTTAACATGTCTTAATCTAAATCCGTCTAAATCTGTCTGAATCTAAACCTATCCTAGTCTTAACATGTCTTAATCTAAATCTGTCTAAATCTGTTTAAATCTAAACATATCCTAGTCTTAACATGTCTTAATCTAAACCTGTCTAAATCTGTCTAAATCTAAACCTATCCTAGTCTTAACCTGTCTTAATCTAAACCTGTCTAAATCTGTCTAAATCTAAACCTATCCTAGTCTTAACCTGTCTTAATCTAAATCTGTCTAAATCTGTCTAAATCTAAACCTATCCTAGTCTTAACCTGTCTTAATCTAAATCTGTCTAAATCTGTCTAAATCTAAACCTATCCTAGTCTTAACATGTCTTAATCTAAATCTGTCTAAATCTGTCTAAATCTAAACCTATCCTAGTCTTAACCTGTCTTAATCTAAACCTGTCTAAATCTAAACCTATCCTAGTCTTAACATGTCTTAATCTAAACCTGTCTAAATCTGTCTAAATCTAAACCTATCCTAGTCTTAACATGTCTTAATCTAAACCTGTCTAAATCTGTCTAAATCTAAACCTATCCTAGTCTTAACATGTCTTAATCTAAACCTGTCTAAATCTGTCTAAATCTAAACCTATCCTAGTCTTAACCTGTCTTAATCTAAACCTGTCTAAATCTGTCTAAATCTGTCTAAATCTAAACCTATCCTAGTCTTAACATGTCTTAATCTAAACCTGTCTAAATCTGTCTAAATCTAAACCTATCCTAGTCTTAACATGTCTTAATCTAAATCTGTCTAAATCTGTCTAAATCTAAACCTATCCTAGTCTTAACCTGTCTTAATCTAAACCTGTCTAAATCTGTCTAAATCTAAACCTATCCTAGTCTTAACCTGTCTTAATCTAAATCTGTCTAAATCTGTCTAAATCTAAACCTATCCTAGTCTTAACATGTCTTAATCTAAATCTGTCTAAATCTGTCTAAATCTAAACCTATCCTAGTCTTAACCTGTCTTAATCTAAACCTGTCTAAATCTAAACCTATCCTAGTCTTAACATGTCTTAATCTAAACCTGTCTAAATCTGTCTAAATCTAAACCTATCCTAGTCTTAACATGTCTTAATCTAAACCTGTCTAAATCTGTCTAAATCTAAACCTATCCTAGTCTTAACATGTCTTAATCTAAACCTGTCTAAATCTGTCTAAATCTAAACCTATCCTAGTCTTAACCTGTCTTAATCTAAACCTGTCTAAATCTGTCTAAATCTAAACCTATCCTAGTCTTAACCTGTCTTAATCTAAACCTGTCTAAATCTGTCTAAATCTAAACCTATCCTAGTCTTAACCTGTCTTAATCTAAATCTGTCTAAATCTGTCTAAATCTAAATCTATCCTAGTCTTAACCTGTCTTAATCTAAACCTGTCTAAATCTGTCTAAATCTAAACCTATCCTAGTCTTAACATGTCTTAATCTAAACCTGTCTAAATCTGTCTAAATCTAAACCTATCCTAGTCTTAACCTGTCTTAATCTAAACCTGTCTAAATCTGTCTAAATCTAAACCTATCCTAGTCTTAACCTGTCTTAATCTAAACCTGTCTAAATCTGTCTAAATCTAAACCTATCCTAGTCTTAACATGTCTTAATCTAAACCTGTCTAAATCTGTCTAAATCTAAACCTATCCTAGTCTTAACATGTCTTAATCTAAACCTGTCTAAATCTGTCTAAATCTAAACCTATCCTAGTCTTAACATGTCTCAATCTAAACCTGTCTAAATCTGTCTAAATCTAAACCCATCCTAGTCTTAACCTGTCATAATCTAAACCTGTCTAAATCTGTCTAAATCTAAACCTATCCTAGTCTTAACCTGTCTTAATCTAAACCTGTCGAAATCTGTCGAAATCTAAACCTATCCTAGTCTTAACACGTCTTAAACTAAACCTGTCTAAATCTGTGTAAATCTAAACCTATCCTAGTCTTAACATGTCTTAATCTAAACCTGTCTAAATCTGTCTAAATCTAAACCTATCCTAGTCTTAACCTGTCTTAATCTAAACCTGTCTAAATCTGTCTAAATCTAAACCTATCCTAGTCTTAACATGTCTTAATCTAAACCTGTCTAAATCTGTCTAAATCTAAACCTATCCTAGTCTTAACATGTCTTAATCTAAACCTGTCTAAATCTGTCTAAATCTAAACCTATCCTAGTCTTAACATGTCTTAATATAAACCTGTCTAAATCTGTCTAAATCTAAACATATCCTAGTCTTAACATGTCTTAATCTAAACCTGTCTAAATCTGTCTAAATCTAAACCTATCCTAGTCTTAACCTGTCTTAATCTAAACCTGTCTAAATCTGTCTAAATCTAAACCTATCCTAGTCTTAACCTGTCTTAATCTAAATCTGTCTAAATCTGTCTAAATCTAAACCTATCCTAGTCTTAACCTGTCTTAATCTAAATCTGTCTAAATCTGTCTAAATCTAAACCTATCCTAGTCTTAACCTGTCTTAATCTAAACCTGTCTAAATCTAAACCTAGCCTAGTCTTAACATGTCTTAATCTAAACCTGTCTAAATCTGTCTAAATCTAAACCTATCCTAGTCTTAACATGTCTTAATCTAAACCTGTCTAAATCTGTCTAAATCTAAACCTATCCTAGTCTTAACATGTCTTAATCTAAACCTGTCTAAATCTGTCTAAATCTAAACCTATCCTAGTCTTAACATGTCTTAATCTAAATCTGTCTAAATCTGTCTAAATCTAAACCTATCCTAGTCTTAACCTGTCTTAATCTAAACCTGTCTAAATCTGTCTAAATCTAAACCTATCCTAGTCTTAACCTGTCTTAATCTAAACCTGTCTAAATCTGTCTAAATCTAAACCTATCCTAGTCTTAAAATGTCTTAATCTAAACCTGTCTAAATCTGTCTAAATCTAAACCTATCCTAGTCTTAACATGTCTTAATCTAAACCTGTCTAAATCTGTCTAAATCTAAACCTATCCTAGTCTTAACATGTCTCAATCTAAACCTGTCTAAATCTGTCTAAATCTGTCTAAATCTAAACCTATCCTAGTCTTAACATGTCTTAATCTAAACCTGTCTAAATCTGTTTAAATCTAAACCTATCCTAGTCTTAACATGTCTTAATCTAAACCTGTCTAAATCTATCTAAATCTAAACCTATCCTAGTCTTAACCTGTCTTAATCTAAATCTGTCTAAATCTGTCTAAATCTAAACATATCCTAGTCTTAACATGTCTTAATCTAAACCTGTCTAAATCTGTCTAAATCTAAACCTATCCTAGTCTTAACCTGTCTTAATCTAAACCTGTCTAAATCTGTCTAAATCTAATCCTATCCTAGTCTTAACCTGTCTTAATCTAAATCTGTCTAAATCTGTCTAAATCTAAACCTATCCTAGTCTTAACCTGTCTTAATCTAAATCTGTCTAAATCTGTCTAAATCTAAATCTATCCTAGTCTTAACCTGTCTTAATCTAAACCTGTCTAAATCTGTCTAAATCTAAACCTATCCTAGTCTTAACATGTCTTAATCTAAACCTGTCTAAATCTGTCTAAATCTAAACCTATCCTAGTCTTAACATGTCTTAATCTAAACCTGTCTAAATCTGTCTAAATCTGTCTAAATCTAAACCTATCCTAGTCTTAACATGTCTTAATCTAAATCTGTCTAAATCTGTCTAAATCTAAACCTATCCTAGTCTTAACCTGTCTTAATCTAAACCTGTCTAAATCTGTCTAAATCTAAACCTATCCTAGTCTTAACCTGTCTTAATCTAAACCTGTCTAAATCTGTCTAAATCTAAACCTATCCTAGTCTTAACCTGTCTTAATCTAAATCTGTCTAAATCTGTCTAAATCTAAACCTATCCTAGTCTTAACCTGTCTTAATCTAAATCTGTCTAAATCTGTCTAAATCTAAATCTATCCTAGTCTTAACCTGTCTTAATCTAAACCTGTCTAAATCTGTCTAAATCTAAACCTATCCTAGTCTTAACATGTCTTAATCTAAACCTGTCTAAATCTGTCTAAATCTAAACCTATCCTAGTCTTAACATGTCTTAATCTAAACCTGTCTAAATCTGTCTAAATCTGTCTAAATCTAAACCTATCCTAGTCTTAACATGTCTTAATCTAAATCTGTCTAAATCTGTCTAAATCTAAACCTATCCTAGTCTTAACCTGTCTTAATCTAAACCTGTCTAAATCTGTCTAAATCTAAACCTATCCTAGTCTTAACCTGTCTTAATCTAAACCTGTCTAAATCTGTCTAAATCTAAACCTATCCTAGTCTTAACATGTCTTAATCTAAACCTGTCTAAATCTGTCTAAATCTAAACCTATCCTAGTCTTAACATGTCTTAATCTAAATCTGTCTAAATCTGTCTAAATCTAAACCTATCCTAGTCTTAACATGTCTTAATCTAAATCTGTCTAAATCTGTCTAAATCTAAACCTATCCTAGTCTTAACCTGTCTTAATCTAAACCTGTCTAAATCTAAACCTATCCTAGTCTTAACATGTCTTAATCTAAACCTGTCTAAATCTGTCTAAATCTAAACCTATCCTAGTCTTAACATGTCTTAATCTAAACCTGTCTAAATCTGTCTAAATCTAAACCTATCCTAGTCTTAACCTGTCTTAATCTAAATCTGTCTAAATCTGTCTAAATCTAAACCTATCCTAGTCTTAACATGTCTTAATCTAAATCTGTCTAAATCTGTCTAAATCTAAACCTATCCTAGTCTTAACTTGTCTTAATCTAAACCTGTCTAAATCTAAACCTATCCTAGTCTTAACATGTCTTAATCTAAACCTGTCTAAATCTGTCTAAATCTAAACCTATCCTAGTCTTAACATGTCTTAATCTAAACCTGTCTAAATCTGTCTAAATCTAAACCTATCCTAGTCTTAACATGTCTTAATCTAAACCTGTCTAAATCTGTCTAAATCTAAACCTATCCTAGTCTTAACATGTCTTAATCTAAATCTGTCTAAATCTGTCTAAATCTATACCTATCCTAGTCTTAACCTGTCTTAATCTAAACCTGTCTAAATCTGTCTAAATCTAAACCTATCCTAGTCTTAACCTGTCTTAATCTAAACCTGTCTAAATCTGTCTAAATCTAAACCTATCCTAGTCTTAACATGTCTTAATCTAAACCTGTCTAAATCTGTCTAAATCTAAACCTATCCTAGTCTTAACATGTCTTAATCTAAACCTGTCTAAATCTATCTAAATCTAAACCTATCCTAGTCTTAACATGTCTTGATCTAAACCTGTCTAAATCTGTCTAAATCTGTCTAAATCTAAACCTATCCTAGTCTTAACATGTCTTAATCTAAACCTGTCTAAATCTGTTTAAATCTAAACCTATCCTAGTCTTAACATGTCTTAATCTAAACCTGTCTGAATCTATCTAAATCTAAACCTATCCTAGTCTTAACATGTCTTAATCTAAATCTGTCTAAATCTGTCTAAATCTAAACCTATCCTAGTCTTAACCTGTCTTAATCTAAACCTGTCTAAATCTGTCTAAATCTAAACCTATCCTAGTCTTAACCTGTCTTAATCTAAACCTGTCTAAATCTGTCTAAATCTAAACCTATCCTAGTCTTAACATGTCTTAATCTAAATCTGTCTAAATCTAAACCCATCCTAGTCTTAACCTGTCATAATCTAAACCTGTCTAAATCTGTCTAAATCTAAACCTATCCTAGTCTTAACCTGTCTTAATCTAAACCTGTCGAAATCTGTTGAAATCTAAACCTATCCTAGTCTTAACATGTCTTAAACTAAACCTGTCTAAATCTGTCTAAATCTAAACCTATCCTAGTCTTAACCTGTCTTAATCTAAACCTGTCTAAATCTGTCTAAATCTAAACCTATCCTAGTCTTAACCTGTCTTAATCTAAATCTGTCTAAATCTGTCTAAATCTAAATCTATCCTAGTCTTAACCTGTCATAATCTAAACCTGTCTAAATCTGTCTAAATCTAAACCTATCCTAGTCTTAACCTGTCTTAATCTAAACCTGTCGAAATCTGTCGAAATCTAAACCTATCCTAGTCTTAACACGTCTTAAACTAAACCTGTCTAAATCTGTGTAAATCTAAACCTATCCTAGTCTTAACATGTCTTAATCTAAACCTGTCTAAATCTGTCTAAATCTAAACCTATCCTAGTCTTAACCTGTCTTAATCTAAACCTGTCTAAATCTGTCTAAATCTAAACCTATCCTAGTCTTAACATGTCTTAATCTAAACCTGTCTAAATCTGTCTAAATCTAAACCTATCCTAGTCTTAACATGTCTTAATCTAAACTTGTCTAAATCTGTCTAAATCTAAACCTATCCTAGTCTTAACATGTCTTAATATAAACCTGTCTAAATCTGTCTAAATCTAAACATATCCTAGTCTTAACATGTCTTAATCTAAACCTGTCTAAATCTGTCTAAATCTAAACCTATCCTAGTCTTAACCTGTCTTAATCTAAACCTGTCTAAATCTGTCTAAATCTAAACCTATCCTAGTCTTAACCTGTCTTAATCTAAATCTGTCTAAATCTGTCTAAATCTAAACCTATCCTAGTCTTAACCTGTCTTAATCTAAATCTGTCTAAATCTGTCTAAATCTAAACCTATCCTAGTCTTAACCTGTCTTAATCTAAACCTGTCTAAATCTAAACCTATCCTAGTCTTAACATGTCTTAATCTAAACCTGTCTAAATCTGTCTAAATCTAAACCTATCCTAGTCTTAACATGTCTTAATCTAAACCTGTCTAAATCTGTCTAAATCTAAACCTATCCTAGTCTTATCATGTCTTAATCTAAACCTGTCTAAATCTGTCTAAATCTAAACCTATCCTAGTCTTAACATGTCTTAATCTAAATCTGTCTAAATCTGTCTAAATCTAAACCTATCCTAGTCTTAACCTGTCTTAATCTAAACCTGTCTAAATCTGTCTAAATCTAAACCTATCCTAGTCTTAACCTGTCTTAATCTAAACCTGTCTAAATCTGTCTAAATCTAAACCTATCCTAGTCTTAAAATGTCTTAATCTAAACCTGTCTAAATCTGTCTAAATCTAAACCTATCCTAGTCTTAACATGTCTTAATCTAAACCTGTCTAAATCTGTCTAAATCTAAACCTATCCTAGTCTTAACATGTCTCAATCTAAACCTGTCTAAATCTGTCTAAATCTGTCTAAATCTAAACCTATCCTAGTCTTAACATGTCTTAATCTAAACCTGTCTAAATCTGTTTAAATCTAAACCTATCCTAGTCTTAACATGTCTTAATCTAAACCTGTCTAAATCTATCTAAATCTAAACCTATCCTAGTCTTAACCTGTCTTAATCTAAATCTGTCTAAATCTGTCTAAATCTAAACATATCCTAGTCTTAACATGTCTTAATCTAAACCTGTCTAAATCTGTCTAAATCTAAACCTATCCTAGTCTTAACCTGTCTTAATCTAAACCTGTCTAAATCTGTCTAAATCTAAACCTATCCTAGTCTTAACCTGTCTTAATCTAAATCTGTCTAAATCTGTCTAAATCTAAACCTATCCTAGTCTTAACCTGTCTTAATCTAAATCTGTCTAAATCTGTCTAAATCTAAATCTATCCTAGTCTTAACCTGTCTTAATCTAAACCTGTCTAAATCTGTCTAAATCTAAACCTATCCTAGTCTTAACATGTCTTAATCTAAACCTGTCTAAATCTGTCTAAATCTAAACCTATCCTAGTCTTAACATGTCTTAATCTAAACCTGTCTAAATCTGTCTAAATCTGTCTAAATCTAAACCTATCCTAGTCTTAACATGTCTTAATCTAAATCTGTCTAAATCTGTCTAAATCTAAACCTATCCTAGTCTTAACCTGTCTTAATCTAAACCTGTCTAAATCTGTCTAAATCTAAACCTATCCTAGTCTTAACCTGTCTTAATCTAAACCTGTCTAAATCTGTCTAAATCTAAACCTATCCTAGTCTTAACATGTCTTAATCTAAACCTGTCTAAATCTGTCTAAATCTAAACCTATCCTAGTCTTAACATGTCTTAATCTAAATCTGTCTAAATCTGTCTAAATCTAAACCTATCCTAGTCTTAACATGTCTTAATCTAAATCTGTCTAAATCTGTCTAAATCTAAACCTATCCTAGTCTTAACCTGTCTTAATCTAAACCTGTCTAAATCTAAACCTATCCTAGTCTTAACATGTCTTAATCTAAACCTGTCTAAATCTGTCTAAATCTAAACCTATCCTAGTCTTAACATGTCTTAATCTAAACCTGTCTAAATCTGTCTAAATCTAAACCTATCCTAGTCTTAACCTGTCTTAATCTAAATCTGTCTAAATCTGTCTAAATCTAAACCTATCCTAGTCTTAACCTGTCTTAATCTAAACCTGTCTAAATCTAAACCTATCCTAGTCTTAACATGTCTTAATCTAAACCTGTCTAAATCTGTCTAAATCTAAACCTATCCTAGTCTTAACATGTCTTAATCTAAACCTGTCTAAATCTGTCTAAATCTAAACCTATCCTAGTCTTAACATGTCTTAATCTAAACCTGTCTAAATCTGTCTAAATCTAAACCTATCCTAGTCTTAACATGTCTTAATCTAAATCTGTCTAAATCTGTCTAAATCTATACCTATCCTAGTCTTAACCTGTCTTAATCTAAACCTGTCTAAATCTGTCTAAATCTAAACCTATCCTAGTCTTAACCTGTCTTAATCTAAACCTGTCTAAATCTGTCTAAATCTAAACCTATCCTAGTCTTAACATGTCTTAATCTAAACCTGTCTAAATCTGTCTAAATCTAAACCTATCCTAGTCTTAACATGTCTTAATCTAAACCTGTCTAAATCTATCTAAATCTAAACCTATCCTAGTCTTAACATGTCTTGATCTAAACCTGTCTAAATCTGTCTAAATCTGTCTAAATCTAAACCTATCCTAGTCTTAACATGTCTTAATCTAAACCTGTCTAAATCTATCTAAATCTAAACCTATCCTAGTCTTAACATGTCTTAATCTAAATCTGTCTAAATCTGTCTAAATCTAAACCTATCCTAGTCTTAACCTGTCTTAATCTAAACCTGTCTAAATCTGTCTAAATCTAAACCTATCCTAGTCTTAACCTGTCTTAATCTAAACCTGTCTAAATCTGTCTAAATCTAAACCTATCCTAGTCTTAACATGTCTTAATCTAAATGTCTAAATCTGTCTAAATCTAAACCCATCCTAGTCTTAACCTGTCATAATCTAAACCTGTCTAAATCTGTCTAAATCTAAACCTATCCTAGTCTTAACCTGTCTTAATCTAAACCTGTCGAAATCTGTTGAAATCTAAACCTATCCTAGTCTTAACATGTCTTAAACTAAACCTGTCTAAATCTGTCTAAATCTAAACCTATCCTAGTCTTAACATGTCTTAATCTAAACCTGTCTAAATCTGTCTAAATCTAAACCTATCCTAGTCTTAACCTGTCTTAATCTAAACCTGTCTAAATCTGTCTAAATCTAAACCTATCCTAGTCTTAACATGTCTTAATCTAAACCTGTCTAAATCTGTCTAAATCTAAACCTATCCTAGTCTTAACATGTCTTAATCTAAATGTCTAAATCTGTCTAAATCTAAACCCATCCTAGTCTTAACCTGTCATAATCTAAACCTGTCTAAATCTGTCTAAATCTAAACCTATCCTAGTCTTAACCTGTCTTAATCTAAACCTGTCGAAATCTGTTGAAATCTAAACCTATCCTAGTCTTAACATGTCTTAAACTAAACCTGTCTAAATCTGTCTAAATCTAAACCTATCCTAGTCTTAACATGTCTTAAACTAAACCTGTCTAAATCTATCTAAATCTAAACCTATCCTAGTCTTAACATGTCTTGATCTAAACCTGTCTAAATCTGTCTAAATCTGTCTAAATCTAAACCTATCCTAGTCTTAACATGTCTTAATCTAAACCTGTCTAAATCTATCTAAATCTAAACCTATCCTAGTCTTAACATGTCTTAATCTAAATCTGTCTAAATCTGTCTAAATCTAAACCTATCCTAGTCTTAACCTGTCTTAATCTAAACCTGTCTAAATCTGTCTAAATCTAAACCTATCCTAGTCTTAACCTGTCTTAATCTAAACCTGTCTAAATCTGTCTAAATCTAAACCTATCCTAGTCTTAACATGTCTTAATCTAAATGTCTAAATCTGTCTAAATCTAAACCCATCCTAGTCTTAACCTGTCATAATCTAAACCTGTCTAAATCTGTCTAAATCTAAACCTATCCTAGTCTTAACCTGTCTTAATCTAAACCTGTCGAAATCTGTTGAAATCTAAACCTATCCTAGTCTTAACATGTCTTAAACTAAACCTGTCTAAATCTGTCTAAATCTAAACCTATCCTAGTCTTAACATGTCTTAATCTAAACCTGTCTAAATCTGTCTAAATCTAAACCTATCCTAGTCTTAACCTGTCTTAATCTAAACCTGTCTAAATCTGTCTAAATCTAAACCTATCCTAGTCTTAACATGTCTTAATCTAAACCTGTCTAAATCTGTCTAAATCTAAACCTATCCTAGTCTTAACATGTCTTAATCTAAACCTGTCTAAATCTGTCTAAATCTAAACCTATCCTAGTCTTAACATGTCTTAATATAAACCTGTCTAAATCTGTCTAAATCTAAACATATCCTAGTCTTAACATGTCTTAATCTAAACCTGTCTAAATCTGTCTAAATCTAAACCTATCCTAGTCTTAACCTGTCTTAATCTAAACCTGTCTAAATCTGTCTAAATCTAAACCTATCCTAGTCTTAACCTGTCTTAATCTAAATCTGTCTAAATCTGTCTAAATCTAAACCTATCCTAGTCTTAACCTGTCTTAATCTAAATCTGTCTAAATCTGTCTAAATCTAAACCTATCCTAGTCTTAACATGTCTTAATCTAAATCTGTCTAAATCTGTCTAAATCTAAACCTATCCTAGTCTTAACCTGTCTTAATCTAAACCTGTCTAAATCTAAACCTATCCTAGTCTTAACATGTCTTAATCTAAACCTGTCTAAATCTGTCTAAATCTAAACCTATCCTAGTCTTAACCTGTCTTAATCTAAACCTGTCTAAATCTGTCTAAATCTAAACCTATCCTAGTCTTAACCTGTCTTAATCTAAATCTGTCTAAATCTGTCTAAATCTAAACCTATCCTAGTCTTAACCTGTCTTAATCTAAACCTGTCTAAATCTGTCTAAATCTAAACCTATCCTAGTCTTAACCTGTCTTAATCTAAACCTGTCTAAATCTGTCTAAATCTAAACCTATCCTAGTCTTAACCTGTCTTAATCTAAACCTGTCTAAATCTGTCTAAATCTAAACCTATCCTAGTCTTAAAATGTCTTAATCTAAACCTGTCTAAATCTGTCTAAATCTAAACCTATCCTAGTCTTAACATGTCTTAATCTAAACCTGTCTAAATCTGTCTAAATCTAAACCTATCCTAGTCTTAACATGTCTCAATCTAAACCTGTCTAAATCTGTCTAAATCTGTCTAAATCTAAACCTATCCTAGTCTTAACATGTCTTAATCTAAACCTGTCTAAATCTGTTTAAATCTAAACCTATCCTAGTCTTAACATGTCTTAATCTAAACCTGTCTAAATCTAATTAAATCTAAACCTATCCTAGTCTTAACCTGTCTTAATCTAAACCTGTCTAAATCTGTCTAAATCTAAACCTATCCTAGTCTTAACATGTCTTAATCTAAACCTGTCTAAATCTGTCTAAATCTAAACCTATCCTAGTCTTAACATGTCTTAATCTAAACCTGTCTAAATCTGTCTAAATCTAAACCTATCCTAGTCTTAACATGTCTTAATATAAACCTGTCTAAATCTGTCTAAATCTAAACATATCCTAGTCTTAACATGTCTTAATCTAAACCTGTCTAAATCTGTCTAAATCTAAACCTATCCTAGTCTTAACCTGTCTTAATCTAAACCTGTCTAAATCTGTCTAAATCTAAACCTATCCTAGTCTTAACCTGTCTTAATCTAAATCTGTCTAAATCTGTCTAAATCTAAACCTATCCTAGTCTTAACCTGTCTTAATCTAAATCTGTCTAAATCTGTCTAAATCTAAACCTATCCTAGTCTTAACATGTCTTAATCTAAATCTGTCTAAATCTGTCTAAATCTAAACCTATCCTAGTCTTAACCTGTCTTAATCTAAACCTGTCTAAATCTAAACCTATCCTAGTCTTAACATGTCTTAATCTAAACCTGTCTAAATCTGTCTAAATCTAAACCTATCCTAGTCTTAACCTGTCTTAATCTAAACCTGTCTAAATCTGTCTAAATCTAAACCTATCCTAGTCTTAACCTGTCTTAATCTAAATCTGTCTAAATCTGTCTAAATCTAAACCTATCCTAGTTTTAACCTGTCTTAATCTAAATCTGTCTAAATCTGTCTAAATCTAAACCTATCCTAGTCTTAACCTGTCTTAATCTAAACCTGTCTAAATCTAACCTATCCTAGTCTTAACATGTCTTAATCTAAACCTGTCTAAATCTGTCTAAATCTAAACCTATCCTAGTCTTAACATGTCTTAATCTAAACCTGTCTAAATCTGTCTAAATCTAAACCTATCCTAGTCTTAACATGTCTTAATCTAAACCTGTCTAAATCTGTCTAAATCTAAACCTATCCTAGTCTTAACATGTCTTAATCTAAATCTGTCTAAATCTGTCTAAATCTAAACCTATCCTAGTCTTAACCTGTCTTAATCTAAACCTGTCTAAATCTGTCTAAATCTAAACCTATCCTAGTCTTAACCTGTCTTAATCTAAACCTGTCTAAATCTGTCTAAATCTAAACCTATCCTAGTCTTAAAATGTCTTAATCTAAACCTGTCTAAATCTGTCTAAATCTAAACCTATCCTAGTCTTAACATGTCTTAATCTAAACCTGTCTAAATCTGTCTAAATCTAAACCTATCCTAGTCTTAACATGTCTCAATCTAAACCTGTCTAAATCTGTCTAAATCTGTCTAAATCTAAACCTATCCTAGTCTTGACATGTCTTAATCTAAACCTGTCTAAATCTGTTTAAATCTAAACCTATCCTAGTCTTAACATGTCTTAATCTAAACCTGTCTAAATCTATCTAAATCTAAACCTATCCTAGTTTTAACATGTCTTAATCTAAATCCGTCTAAATCTGTCTGAATCTAAACCTATCCTAGTCTTAACATGTCTTAATCTAAATCTGTCTAAATCTGTTTAAATCTAAACATATCCTAGTCTTAACATGTCTTAATCTAAACCTGTCTAAATCTGTCTAAATCTAAACCTATCCTAGTCTTAACCTGTCTTAATCTAAACCTGTCTAAATCTGTCTAAATCTAAACCTATCCTAGTCTTAACCTGTCTTAATCTAAATCTGTCTAAATCTGTCTAAATCTAAACCTATCCTAGTCTTAACCTGTCTTAATCTAAATCTGTCTAAATCTGTCTAAATCTAAATCTATCCTAGTCTTAACCTGTCTTAATCTAAACCTGTCTAAATCTGTCTAAATCTAAACCTATCCTAGTCTTAACATGTCTTAATCTAAACCTGTCTAAATCTGTCTAAATCTAAACCTATCCTAGTCTTAACATGTCCTTAATCTAAACCTGTCTAAATCTGTCTAAATCTGTCTAAATCTAAACCTATCCTAGTCTTAACATGTCTTAATCTAATCTGTCTAAATCTGTCTAAATCTAAACCTATCCTAGTCTTAACCTGTCTTAATCTAAACCTGTCTAAATCTGTCTAAATCTAAACCTATCCTAGTCTAACCTGTCTTAATCTAAACCTGTCTAACTCTGTCTAAATCTAAACCTATCCTAGTCTTAACATGTCTTAATCTAAACCTGTCTAAATCTGTCTAAATCTAAACCTATCCCTAGTCTTAACATGTCTTAATCTAAATCTGTCTAAATCTGTCTAAATCTAAACCTATCCTAGTCTTAACATGTCTTAATCTAAACCTGTCTAAATCTGTCTAAATCTAAACCTATCCTAGTCTTAACATGTCTTAATCTAACCTGTCTAAATCTGTCTAAATCTGTCTAAATCTAAACCTATCCTAGTCTTAACATGTCTTAATCTAAACCTGTCTAAATCTGTCTAAATCTAAACCTATCCTAGTCTTAACATGTCTTAATCTAAACCTGTCTAAATCTGTCTAAATCTAAACCTATCCTAGTCTTAACATGTCTTAATCTAAACCTGTCTAAATCTGTCTAAATCTGTCTAAATCTAAACCTATCCTAGTCTTAACATGTCTTAATCTAAACCTGTCTAAATCTGTCTAAATCTAAACCTATCCTAGTCTTAACATGTCTTAATCTAAATCTGTCTAAATCTGTCTAAATCTAAACCTATCCTAGTCTTAACCTGTCTTAATCTAAACCTGTCTAAATCTGTCTAAATCTAAACCTATCCTAGTCTTAACCTGTCTTAATCTAAACCTGTCTAAATCTGTCTAAATCTAAACCTATCCTAGTCTTAAAATGTCTTAATCTAAACCTGTCTAAATCTGTCTAAATCTAATCCTATCCTAGTCTTAACATGTCCTTAATCTAAACCTGTCTAAATCTGTCTAAATCTAAACCTATCCTAGTCTTAACATGTCTCAATCTAAACCTGTCTAAATCTGTCTAAATCTGTCTAAATCTAAACCTATCCTAGTCTTAACATGTCTTAATCTAAACCTGTCTAAATCTGTTTAAATCTAAACCTATCCTAGTCTTAACATGTCTTAATCTAAACCTGTCTAAATCTATCTAAATCTAAACCTATCCTAGTCTTAACATGTCTTAATCTAAATCCGTCTAAATCTGTCTGAATCTAAACCTATCCTAGTCTTAACATGTCTTAATCTAAATCTGTCTAAATCTGTTTAAATCTAAACATATCCTAGTCTTAACATGTCTTAATCTAAACCTGTCTAAATCTGTCTAAATCTAAACCTATCCTAGTCTTAACCTGTCTTAATCTAAACCTGTCTAAATCTGTCTAAATCTAAACCTATCCTAGTCTTAACCTGTCTTAATCTAAATCTGTCTAAATCTGTCTAAATCTAAACCTATCCTAGTCTTAACCTGTCTTAATCTAAATCTGTCTAAATCTGTCTAAATCTAAATCTATCCTAGTCTTAACCTGTCTTAATCTAAACCTGTCTAAATCTGTCTAAATCTAAACCTATCCTAGTCTTAACATGTCTTAATCTAAACCTGTCTAAATCTGTCTAAATCTAAACCTATCCTAGTCTTAACATGTCTTAATCTAAACCTGTCTAAATCTGTCTAAATCTGTCTAAATCTAAACCTATCCTAGTCTTAACATGTCTTAATCTAAATCTGTCTAAATCTGTCTAAATCTAAACCTATCCTAGTCTTAACCTGTCTTAATCTAAACCTGTCTAAATCTGTCTAAATCTAAACCTATCCTAGTCTTAACCTGTCTTAATCTAAACCTGTCTAAATCTGTCTAAATCTAAACCTATCCTAGTCTTAACATGTCTTAATCTAAACCTGTCTAAATCTGTCTAAATCTAAACCTATCCTAGTCTTAACATGTCTTAATCTAAATCTGTCTAAATCTGTCTAAATCTAAACCTATCCTAGTCTTAACATGTCTTAATCTAAATCTGTCTAAATCTGTCTAAATCTAAACCTATCCTAGTCTTAACCTGTCTTAATCTAAACCTGTCTAAATCTAAACCTATCCTAGTCTTAACATGTCTTAATCTAAACCTGTCTAAATCTGTCTAAATCTAAACCTATCCTAGTCTTAACATGTCTTAATCTAAACCTGTCTAAATCTGTCTAAATCTAAACCTATCCTAGTCTTAACCTGTCTTAATCTAAATCTGTCTAAATCTGTCTAAATCTAAACCTATCCTAGTCTTAACATGTCTTAATCTAAATCTGTCTAAATCTGTCTAAATCTAAACCTATCCTAGTCTTAACCTGTCTTAATCTAAACCTGTCTAAATCTAAACCTATCCTAGTCTTAACATGTCTTAATCTAAACCTGTCTAAATCTGTCTAAATCTAAACCTATCCTAGTCTTAACATGTCTTAATCTAAACCTGTCTAAATCTGTCTAAATCTAAACCTATCCTAGTCTTAACATGTCTTAATCTAAACCTGTCTAAATCTGTCTAAATCTAAACCTATCCTAGTCTTAACATGTCTTAATCTAAATCTGTCTAAATCTGTCTAAATCTATACCTATCCTAGTCTTAACCTGTCTTAATCTAAACCTGTCTAAATCTGTCTAAATCTAAACCTATCCTAGTCTTAACCTGTCTTAATCTAAACCTGTCTAAATCTGTCTAAATCTAAACCTATCCTAGTCTTAACATGTCTTAATCTAAACCTGTCTAAATCTGTCTAAATCTAAACCTATCCTAGTCTTAACATGTCTTAATCTAAACCTGTCTAAATCTATCTAAATCTAAACCTATCCTAGTCTTAACATGTCTTGATCTAAACCTGTCTAAATCTGTCTAAATCTGTCTAAATCTAAACCTATCCTAGTCTTAACATGTCTTAATCTAAACCTGTCTAAATCTGTTAAATCTAAACCTATCCTAGTCTTAACATGTCTTAATCTAAACCTGTCTAAATCTATCTAAATCTAAACCTATCCTAGTCTTAACATGTCTTAATCTAAATCTGTCTAAATCTGTCTAAATCTAAACCTATCCTAGTCTTAACCTGTCTTAATCTAAACCTGTCTAAATCTGTCTAAATCTAAACCTATCCTAGTCTTAACCTGTCTTAATCTAAACCTGTCTAAATCTGTCTAAATCTAAACCTATCCTAGTCTTAACATGTCTTAATCTAAATCTGTCTAAATCTGTCTAAATCTAAACCCATCCTAGTCTTAACCTGTCATAATCTAAACCTGTCTAAATCTGTCTAAATCTAAACCTATCCTAGTCTTAACCTGTCTTAATCTAAACCTGTCGAAATCTGTTGAAATCTAAACCTATCCTAGTCTTAACATGTCTTAAACTAAACCTGTCTAAATCTGTCTAAATCTAAACCTATCCTAGTCTTAACATGTCTTAATCTAAACCTGTCTAAATCTGTCTAAATCTAAACCTATCCTAGTCTTAACATGTCTTAATCTAAACCTGTCTAAATCTGTCTAAATCTAAACCTATCCTAGTCTTAACATGTCTTAATCTAAATCTGTCTAAATCTGTCTAAATCTAAACCTATCCTAGTCTTAACATGTCTTAATCTAAACCTGTCTAAATCTGTCTAAATCTAAACCTATCCTAGTCTTAACCTGTCTTAATCTAAACCTGTCTAAATCTAAACCTATCCTAGTCTTAACATGTCTTAATCTAAACCTGTCTAAATCTGTCTAAATCTAAACCTATCCTAGTCTTAACATGTCTTAATCTAAACCTGTCTAAATCTGTCTAAATCTAAACCTATCCTAGTCTTAACCTGTCTTAATCTAAATCTGTCTAAATCTGTCTAAATCTAAACCTATCCTAGTCTTAACATGTCTTAATCTAAATCTGTCTAAATCTGTCTAAATCTAAACCTATCCTAGTCTTAACCTGTCTTAATCTAAACCTGTCTAAATCTAAACCTATCCTAGTCTTAACATGTCTTAATCTAAACCTGTCTAAATCTGTCTAAATCTAAACCTATCCTAGTCTTAACATGTCTTAATCTAAACCTGTCTAAATCTGTCTAAATCTAAACCTATCCTAGTCTTAACATGTCTTAATCTAAACCTGTCTAAATCTGTCTAAATCTAAACCTATCCTAGTCTTAACATGTCTTAATCTAAATCTGTCTAAATCTGTCTAAATCTAAACCTATCCTAGTCTTAACCTGTCTTAATCTAAACCTGTCTAAATCTGTCTAAATCTAAACCTATCCTAGTCTTAACCTGTCTTAATCTAAACCTGTCTAAATCTGTCTAAATCTAAACCTATCCTAGTCTTAACATGTCTTAATCTAAACCTGTCTAAATCTGTCTAAATCTAAACCTATCCTAGTCTTAACATGTCTTAATCTAAACCTGTCTAAATCTATCTAAATCTAAACCTATCCTAGTCTTAACATGTCTTGATCTAAACCTGTCTAAATCTGTCTAAATCTGTCTAAATCTAAACCTATCCTAGTCTTAACATGTCTTAATCTAAACCTGTCTAAATCTGTTTAAATCTAAACCTATCCTAGTCTTAACATGTCTTAATCTAACCTGTCTAAATCTATCTAAATCTAAACCTATCCTAGTCTTAACATGTCTTAATCTAAATCTGTCTAAATCTGTCTAAATCTAAACCTATCCTAGTCTTAACCTGTCTTAATCTAAACCTGTCTAAATCTGTCTAAATCTAAACCTATCCTAGTCTTAACCTGTCTTAATCTAAACCTGTCTAAATCTGTCTAAATCTAAACCTATCCTAGTCTTAACATGTCTTAATCTAAATCTGTCCTAAATCTGGTCTAAATCTAAACCCATCCTAGTCTTAACCTGTCATAATCTAAACCTGTCTAAATCTGTCTAAATCTAAACCTATCCTAGTCTTAACCTGTCTTAATCTAAACCTGTCGAAATCTGTTGAAATCTAAACCTATCCTAGTCTTAACATGTCTT
>JBBDHG010000321.1:0-5000 GCA_037951165.1 Lophius americanus
GTAGAAGAAGGTGATGTAGAAGAAGGTGATGTAGAAGAAGGTGATGTAGAAGAAGGTGAGCTGCTTGGAGAGGATGAAGATGGACTGTTCGGGACAACCACAGGGATCAGTAGGACTGATCGTAGATTTGTAGATTCCACAGCGAGGCTTGGATGGAGACGGGTCCAATCCTCCGTACCAGAATATCCGCTGGAGTGAATGGGTGTAAATCCCTCGGGGGGTCGGGGGGGTCGGGGGGGTTTGTTCTGTTTGGACTTGTTGTCATGTTCTTGTAGCGGAGGAGATTTCTTCTTCCAGATCTCAGCGCTCGTAACGTTCTCCTCCTCCTGACATGTGTGAAACATTAAACCTCCCAGTCAGAGAGCATCAGCTCCCAGTTACCCCCCACCCCCACACCCCCCCCACCCCCAGCCCCCCGATAACGACCTGCAAACGATTTACATGCGTCTTTGTTTCCCCTGAAAATGTTTCTCCTCTATCTCACAGCAAATCTGCCAGGAACGCCCCGCCGCCGCTTCAGAGACGGGACATTCCTGCCTTTGTGTGAGCTGCTGCCCCCAGACGCCCCTTTTTTTATATCTCACCTTGTTGTTGGGGGGGAGACAGGGGGGCCCCCACAGCGCATCACACACATTCCTGCCCCCGGCCCCCTCCCCCTCTCTCTGATTGCAGACCCTTTATAAGGGGACGTGTTCTTGTTTAATGTCCACAGCCCAGGGAGACAATGTCCCACTTGACCTTTGACCCCGGTGAGGAAGAGGCCGGTTTAATCTGATGTTGAGATCCTCCACTGCAATTGTCTGACAGCCAGGGGACCCGATGGGCCCCCCCCCCCACAATGTTTGTGTTTGTGTGTGTGTGTGTGTGTGTGTGTGTGTGTGGGGGGGGGTTGTTGTCACATATAACCCCCCCCCCCTCCCCTTGTAAAAAAAAAAAAAGAAGCCATCAGCCTTCATCTCGGCGGGCCCCCCATAGAAGACAGAACTTTCTCCACTGACCCTGTGTTCACCCTCTAAACTGTCACTCTCTCCGCTGATCCGTTTAACAGCGCCGTTAAACGGGTGCTGGGGCGTTAGCTAAGCTAAGCTAAGCTAAGCTAAGCTAAGCCTCTGTGTGTTGTTTCTAAGATCAAATGAATCAACCCTTTGCCCAAATATGGGCGAAGCAGACTACATACACATATATATATATATATATATATATATATATATGTATATATATATATAAAGGTTTGAGGCTTTTACATAAAATAAGAGTAAAATGACAATAAATAGAATGAAATCAACAGTTTTTCATTATTATACCTGGCGTACTTTCATTTTTACAGAAACAAAGTGTTTATAGTGTAAAATGATGAAATACCGTTAATTACAGGGTTTGTAAAAAGTCGTTTATGTATTTGTACCGTAAAACGTGTTTACAGCCGTTCTGTGTTTCTGTCAAATTTGTAATACTAAATAAAAAATTTTTAAAAAAGGAAAGATGATTTAAGTTCAAATACGAGAGAAAAAAAAAATACAATAAATAAATAAAGTTCTATCACATCTAAAAGCAGCATTAAGATTAAAGAGTTCTATTTTATGTCCAGCAGAAATGGGTTCTGGGTTCTGCCGGGCTAAACCGGGTCTTTATTGACAAAAATATTCTACTAAATAATAATAATTAGAGCCGTTAATGATCTATTCTGTGAAACCAGTTGCAAGGGTGGGAGGAGGAGTGGGCGGAGCCTGTGAAGCGCCATGGGAACCATCTGGGGTTCGGTGCCTTGCTAAAGGACCCGAGGACATGCAGCCTACAGGGGCGGTCTGGGGTTTGAACCCTCAACCTCCTGAGAGATTGAAATGGTCCTGTCATAAAAAGAAACATGTAGAATCGGGTAAACAAACACAACAACAAGTTAGAAACACTTTCATTCGTTTTTTATTCTACATATTTTACATTTCATTCGAAGAGAAACTTAAACGGATTCTTTGACCGTTCGAACACGTGGCGTTCTTTCACTTTAACGACGTCTCAGAGCAAAGACAGGATCCGCTCAGATAAAATCAGTAGAATATATCATTTTCACATTCCAGTAAATAGTTCAGGCTAAAATATGCTAATTAGTTGTTTCGTAAAAAAAATAAAAAAAAAACCCAGAAGCTTTGTTTCTGTTTGCTGAATAATTATTTTCTATTCCTACGTGCAGCGACGACGACGGCCGATGATTCTCCAGCGTTTCCTGGCAGCAGCGCGAACCAGATGTGTTTATCGGGCCTAATCATCTGCTGGGTTCTGACCCGGCCCGCCTGGAGGTCCTAATCAAACCCGCATTAAAGATGGAATAACTTATTCTCATTTCTAGATCAAACATTTACACCCAGGCGGTACTTCGGACTTCAGTGCGTCGCACACGAGGTCATGTGACGTCTGAGAACAAGGACATAAAGGAGAGAGGAGGGGAGGAAGGTTCTGGCGGCGGGGGGTTCTGCTCCTCTGCAGCACCTGAGGACGAAGGTGGCGAACATCTGCCTTTGGTCCTGGCGGAGATAACAGCAGGAACCTGTGAGAGTTATTTTCTTCTCTTTGAAGATTCTACAGGTGTGATGACCAGGTGACCAGTAGGTTCACTAAGTCTGCAGTGGTCAGAACCTACTTTGGTGGGTTCTGACCACTGCAGACCAGGAACACCCAGCAGTTCTGGAGCTATTCGGACCCCTGTCCGGGTCTAAGTCTCTAAGGTTCTGACTCCTCTCCATTTTTCCTGCTTCAAAGATCACCTTCAGGACCCCATGATTCACCTGCTGCCTCATAAGCCCCACCCACTGACCGGTAACCCCGGTAACCCCGGTAACCAGGTATCTACCGATCCTCTGACTTCACCTGAGAGGGGTTGTAATATTATGGCTGTCACTGTTTTGGTAGGAGACATTTATGATGGTCATACATGATTTCAGACGATGGCTCCGCCTCCAGCCGCTTCCTGTGGCGGCATCAACATCCAGCATAGGTCGATGTTCGCACAGGTAAAAGATGTCTGTCATTTACCGTAAAGTACCGGCAGCTGCCCCAATCTCACCGTAGAAAAAACAGTAAACATGTGACTTTAGGGTAGAATACCAGGAAAAAACACAATTACTGTTAACCTGTTCAAAACATAAAATTACAGTAATTTACTTCAACTAAAACTTGAAATAAAGGGCATTTCATAATTATACGCTAAAGAAGTTTTGTTTCTGTATAAATGTAAACTCCGTGGCCAAGGTTTTATTTTTACCGTAAATTTGAATGTAAGTGCAACACTGTAAAAATGTCAGTAAAAAATCATTTACGGTAGAAAAGTATCAAGAGCAACAGTGAGAGGCGTTAAATGTAAAAACAGTTGTTTAATAACGACGGTATTAAAACCGTCCTTTTAACCTTAAACCAAGAAACAGTATAAGTATTTATATGTAAAATATCCAGTCATCAGCGTAAAAGTCACGGTATTATTCCGTTTGACAGATTCTACTCACATGAACCGTTGAATTACTGTAAACTTCATTTACCTGCATCGTGGAAAACGGTGAATTTATTGAGGTTTACGGTCGTTTCATGTGTTTGTGCCGTAAACATGTTTACAACGGTAACGGAAATAAAGTTTTGAACAGGGTCATTTTATTTTCTACCGTAAATCACACACATTTATTTTTACAGTGTAATTATGATCACTTGTGGGCGGAGCCACCGCACGCATTACATCACCATCGATAACAATAATGCCAAAAGAACGCGGGTTCCTATCTTCTCCTTTCGGACCATCTGAACCGGGTCAGAACATCCAGGAAACACCGGGTTCAGGTTCCAGTCCTGAACTTGTCCTGGTTCTAGAATCTGTCTTACCCAACAAATCACCAAAGACTTGACTCCACCACCCATCCACCACCTACACCCGCACGACTCCACCACCCATCCACCACCTACACCCGCACGACTCCACCACCCATCCACCACCTACACCCGCACGACTCCACCACCCATCCACCACCTACACCCGCACGACTCCACCACCCATCCACCACCTACACCCGCACAACTCCACCACCCATCCACCACCTACACCCGCACGACTCCACCACCCATCCACCACCTACACCCGCACGACTCCACCACCCATCCACCACCTACACCCGCACGACTCCACCACCCATCCACCACCTACACCCGCACGACTCCACCACCCATCCACCACCTACACCCGCACGACTCCACCACCCATCCACCACCTACACCCGCACGACTCCACCACCCATCCACCACCTACACCCGCACGACTCCACCACCCATCCACCACCTACACCCGCACGACTCCACCACCATTCCACCACCTACACCCGCACGACTCCACCACCCATCCACCACCTACACCCGCACGACTCCACCACCCATCCACCACCTACACCCGCACGACTCCACCACCCATCCACCACCTACACCCGCACGACTCCACCACCATTCCACCACCTACACCCGCACGACTCCACCACCCATCCACCACCTACACCCGCACGACTCCACCACCCATCCACCACCTACACCCGCACGACTCCACCACCCATCCACCACCTACATCCGCACGACTCCACCACCCATCCACCACCTACACCCGCACGACTCCACCACCCATCCACCACCTACACCCGCACGACTCCACCACCCATCCACCACCTACACCCGCATGACTCCACCACCCATCCACCACCTACACCCGCACGACTCCACCACCCATCCACCACCTACACCCGCACGACTCCACCACCCATCCACCACCTACACCCGCACGACTCCACCACCCATCCACCACCTACACCCGCACGACTCCACCACCCATCCACCACCTACACCCGCACGACTCCACCACCCATCCACCACCTACACCCTCACGACTCCACCACCCATCCACCACCTACACCCGCACAACTCCACCACCCATCCACCACCTACACCCGCAAAACTCCACCACCCATCCACCACCTACACCC
>JBBDHG010000321.1:12500-27500 GCA_037951165.1 Lophius americanus
TAAAACCCGCAGCGGTGCCGCCAAAGGATCCGGTCCCGTTGTTGAAGTGGACCGACCTCTGGACACCCCCGTGTCTGCTCAGGGATAGCGTTAATAACAGTAATAAAGCTTTAATGTCATTCTGCCCGAACACATCACTCATTGTTCACATGAGTCTGGGGTTCATCCTAGAACCGCTCCTCACAGACGCTCTGGGTCCCACGGCGGACGGGTTCCGGCCCATCGGCCGTCCGGCTGTCTGTAACGATAAACGTTGACGGTGTATCATTCATGTATTTGATAACATAAAACGCGATCATCAGCAGTGACGTCGCTCCTATGTGGCTAGTTACAGACTAGAGGCTAACATGCTAGGAGCTAACAGGCTAACATTAGAATCTTACGTTCAGCGTTAGAAGCAGCAGGTACTTACTTTTCTTCTCTGACGTCATCTCTGTTCACAGCGGGCGGATGGACCCACTCAACAAGTCATGCGTGGATGCCAAATTAGTCACGTCAGTCTGGCAGTACCGCGGCGAAGAGACGAAGGCCGCCATTGTTGTTATGGTTTTAGCGCTAAGGATGCTGGGAAAGTGATACGTATCCAAGACGTAAGTAGCGAAGCTATGACGTTACTCTCTGCAAACCGTCCATAATTGTAGCTACATATTGACTAGGATATGTAAAAACTGAAGTTAAAAATACTGAAAACGTTTGTCGTAACACATTACTCAAGAAAAGTTGAATCCCATAAAGACATTAGAATTCTGTTCTGTTGCAGCTGAACGCTGGCGTCGTCTGTTCGCAGCTTTTCCATCAGAGATCCACAGCCTGCATCACTATAAACCGACAAGGTTACCTTTATTGTTGAGGTTGAGGTTATCATCAGGACGATGAAACCCTCCACCTGTGCCCTCCACCCCTTTCCTACAGCCCTAGTGAAAACCAACATCTCTTCCATCAGTCCCCTGATCACCGCTGTAATAAACCAAACCCTCCAGGCCGGCTTTGTTCCATCTGCCCTAAAAGTCGCCATAATCAGACCACTCCTCAAAAAACCTACTCTCCATCCTAAAGTTTTTGCAAATTACGGGCCCATTTCCAAACTCCCATTCCTCTCCAAAGTTCTGGAAAAAGTAGTTGCTGCCTACCTCCAGGACCACCTCAAATACGTATATACCAGCCCGATACCATGGGTGATCGGGCCTTCTGTTCTGCTGCCCCTTGACTGTGGAATGCCCTCCCTGACCATCTCAGGGCTCCACAGACGACTGACACATTTAAAAAAGGACTTAAAACTTTCCTTTGTAGCAGAACTATAACTTTAATTAACATTGCTGCTTTTTGGTCAGGCTTTTATATAGTTATTATTTTATTTTTGATTGATGCTTTTATCTGCTTTTACTTTGTGCGTATTAAATTAAATGTATTCTTTTTTATTATTATTAACGC
Source organism: Lophius americanus (assembly GCA_037951165.1). Lineage (NCBI taxonomy): Eukaryota > Metazoa > Chordata > Actinopteri > Lophiiformes > Lophiidae > Lophius > Lophius americanus. Next base: position 13,932 of record JBBDHG010000321.1, read on the forward strand.
CTTGAATAAAATGGATGGGAGAAAATTCACTAAATAAAACTTGAATAAATGACAGACGCATTCTAACACTGAAAAATAGAATTTATTGAAAAGAGAATATATATGTATATTTTTTTTATCCAATCGTAAGAAAAATACAATCTTAACTTCCTTCACCTGGTTAAAGATTCAAGTTTAGCCCTATTGCACCCGTTTCAACAGGTGTGCTCCCTCACCTGCTGAGGAAGCACACGGATCAGAACCAAAGGAAAAGAAATGAAAACAAAAGAAATACAAAGCCACGGAAAGAAAAACAGAAAAGTGGCTTATTTAACAAAACTCGATCCCAAAGGTAAGATTTGTTTGTTTATCCTTCATATGACCTCCTTCATAAAACCCTCTGGACCCTCAGATCACAGCAGCGTGACCCCTGACCCTGCAGCTGTTTGGATTCCGTATGTTAAAATGAAGAAACAGCAGACAGAAGCAGACGGCAGACACGGTTGAACATGACGTCCTGTGCGTTCCGAAGGTTTGGGGTCAGTCAGACTACAGAGGGTGGTCTTGGTGGACCGGTCTAACATATGGGGATGTCGCCTGAGCAGCAGGCCACAGAGTAGATGACGCTGATCACGCACAGACCGCCAGCAGACAACGGCGTGCTGGAACCAAAGATGCTGCCATCAGGGGTGGTGCTTGGTTTGCTTGTGCTGGTGTCAGTGGACGGGGGTACGGCGGTGCTGTCAGTGGACGGGGGTACGGCGGTGCTGTCAGTGGACGGGGGTACGGCGGTGCTGTCAGTGGACGGGGGTACGGCGGTGCTGTCAGTGGACGGGGTGGCCGCCGTGGTTTGGCTGCTTCCGGGTTGTTTGGTGTTGGTGGTCGGTGCCAGAGTGGTCGGAAGGCTCCTGACGGAGAAGCTGCGTGACTCGGCGCTCCACTCCTCCAGAGCGAAGGTCATGGTGAGGTTTTCTCCTGCAGGGGCGGGAGGAGAAACAGCCGCGGTCACATGAGAGGAAGGGCGGCGACTGGGTGAGTGGGTTAGGACTGAGAAGCAGACGTACCGCTGGCGATGAGGGACAGGCCCGTGTAGTTGGCCCAACAGCCGCTGAACCGGATGGTGGTGTTTCCTCCCAGTCCGCCTGTACCGGTCCCACTGGAGTCCTTCAGGCTGGCGGTCACGGTGAGGGTCGTCACTCCCACTGCGACGCAGTTACCCTGCATGAGAACACGGGTCGGTGTTTAGAGACAAGCTCTACTTACTCACCCTCAGAACCTCCTCCCTAGTCAGAAAGACCGGATCCACGTCGCTCACGATATACAGAGAGACTTAAATGTCTCTGAAGAATACGTCTTTATTTCATTTCTTTCTGGAACCATTACGGGACGCAGCCGAGAATCAGGGATTCTGACTGGGTTCTGCTGTAGTTCTACATGTTAGACCTTAATAAAACACTTGGGTCATGTCCAAACCAAAGGTTCTAGTTGTGTGTGTAGTCCCTCTAGTGGACAGAGTTGGTACTGTACAGCCCAAATCCCATTTTGGATCCATTGCCTGTCCAGCTGGTCCAAAAGGAGAGTCCTCCTGGTTCTGTCCCACAGAAACCGTGTAGAAATTATAAATTAAATGTATTATTACTATTATTATTATTAGAAGAACCAGTGTTGACAGCTGTACAATAATTATCGTATTTAAACGATAGTTTTTCGGGCCTACGCGATATACGATAAGTACTTTAGGTAGTGTCACGTGTGCGTGTGCGTCTGCGTCGGGTGTAGATGTGCGTGTTTGTAGATTTCGGACCTTCAGACCCGGGTTCATCTTTTACTCCTCATCATGTGTTTTTGGGTTTGGACCCGTAACCAGCTGGCACAAATGTTCAACCCTCGTTATGACTCCTACCTCCTCGTCCACAGCCATGAGCTTGGGCTGCTGGTCCAGAGGACCCACAAACTCGCCGGCGACGGGCTCCTCCACCAACAGCAGGTTTTCCACGCTGGTGACGAAGCTCACCTGAGGGCCCTCCCTGTTCACCTCTTCTGAGGCCTCCTGGCAACGAGAAGCAGGAAACCATCAAACCCAACGTTCCCTTTTGAGCCAGCTGGTGTTATCAGGGTCACGACCCGACGCTCACCTCTTGCCAGTCGGGGTCCGATGATGCGGCCGGTGGTTTGATGATGCCTATGGAAGAAACGTTAAACCCGATGGCCTGACTGAGGTTCCCAGAGACCGCGGCCTGACCTATGTCGTTAGCGATGTTCTTCATCTCCGTGAAGGCGTCCTCGCCTGAGGATGAAGGACGGGAGAGAGAGAGAGAGAGAGAGAGAGAGAGAGAGAGAGAGAGAGGGAGGGAGTGATGATCTGAATGCATACGCTGGTATCTGACATGTTAGACGTAGGGTTTCTTCTCCGACTGACTGTTGGTGCTGTTGCTGGTTTCCTGGACAGGAGGCTTCTGGATCTCCATCTCTACTCTCACGCCCGCGGATCTCTTCCTGCGACGCGTGCCGCCATCCTCCCGGATGATTTTGGTGATCCTAATCATATCCGAGGGCACTTTGAGGAACGCTGCCAGGTTCCTCACCAGGTCTTCGCCAAAGAACTCCTCCTCAGTCATGGTGGGCAGCTCGAAGGAGATGAAGATAACCGGAGCGGTTTGGATTTTCACCGGTTCCGAGCCCCTTATCAAGACCTTCAGCATCTTGTTGTCGGGGTCGAAGAAGTTGCTTCCGAGAGTCTGGTTGAGTTGGGGGACGTATTGTCCTGGAGGGACACGAGAACGGAAACCACGGGAAATCAGAAAAGGTTCAAGTCTTAGTCCGTCATGCTTTTACGCAACTCCTCAAAATCAACATCCAGATTACTGGTTACTTCAAACGTTAATGAGGCGTCGGCTGATTCAGTTCTAAGGATGTCGATCTCTAATGTGGAGGAAGAAACACAAATCAACTATCAACAACCGAAGATGCAGCAGCTTTCTACGTATGTCCTGGAAAGAACCCTTCTGGGTCCCACTAGGAAAAGACGTCTTTGTTCTAACTCTCCTGGGGAGTGGGTTCCAGAGAACCCAGCTCAGCCTGTGGAAACATCTCTAATGGTGTCGTGTGAAGAGCGTCCTCAGGAGGATCAGCACCTGGAAACACGGGCTTGTTCAGGGCGAAGTCAGTCTTGTCGGCGTTCCACACGGCGTTCGTGGGAGCAACCAGTTTGCTGTCAACGTAAACATCCAGCCGCTGGGGCTTGGAGTAGAAGACTGACACCAGGACGCTCTGCAGGGATCAAAACAAGAAGATGTCGCTCAAACGTTTGCTTCAGCCCATTCAGGGTTTCATTAATTCACCAGAAACGTGACCGAACCCGTTTGTCATCTGAACCAGTGACAGAACGTTTACGCTGAAGAGTAAGGGGCCGAGGGCGGAGCCCTGAGGGACGCCACACGTCACAGGGCCCACTGAGGAAGAGGAGGCATCAGCCATGGCCATTGAGGAAGTCCTATTCCATAGGTAGTATTTTATTCAACCAAATGAAGTATAATAAAGATCAAAGAGTTTCCTAAAAACAGGCTTGACCCGGCGAGGACATCAAAGGCTCGAGGAGACCCCCCTCTATTTCCTACGACCGGATGTTCTCTGACCTCAGACGGATCGGCGTTGAGCATCATGAGGCGGAGGTTCTGAGGGCTGACGCCAGTGAAGAAGACATCAAAGGAGTGACCCGTCGCCACGATGGCGTGGAAGAGAGACAACCTCAGCTGGCAGGTGTAGCCCGAACACCAGCCGTGGTCCTGAGGACCTGCAGACAAACACAAGTACAGACGCTTCTCCGTCAACCACATCCTTTACACGTCTCTCTGCATCGGACGGGTAGAACATGTCCCACCGTTGATCAAATCCACAAATTTGTCTCCGAGGACGGCGACGGGGGACAGACGCCGGGTTTCTGTGTCAGCGTCAAAACTCTCAATGGCCAGCATCCGGTAATTCAGCCCGAAGCACTTGTAGGCCTGCCAGGTGGGCATGATGGTACAGTCCTCCCTGATCACACCTGAAGAGCAACAGAAGAGAGGGGTCAGGGAGGGGTCACAGGAGTCAAATCATATACCCACATAGATCTCAGTGTGAGGAAGAACTGGAATGATTGTGGGAAAGGCTGGTTGTATGTTTTCGACACCAGGGGAAGATTTATCTCCAAATGGTTTCGGGCCATAATTTCTCAACCATTGGCCCAATTTAATAATAATAACAATAATAATAATAATACATTTAATTTATAATGCACTTTACATTTGGATCAAATCTCAAAGTGCTACAAGGCAAAAGCAGATAAAAGCATCAATAAAAAATAAAATAATAACTATATAAAAACATGACCAAAAGCAGCAATGTTAATTAAAGTTATAGGTTCAGCTAAAAAGGAAAGTTTTACGTCCTTTTTTAAATGTGTCAGTCGTCTGTGGAGCCCTGAGATGGTCAGGGAGGGCATTCCACAGACGAGGGGCAGCAGAACAGAAGGCCCGATCTCCCATGGTGCTGAGCTTAGTCCGGGGAAGGAGGAGGCGGTATGACTGGGTAGAACGGAGGGATCGTGTCGAGGTCAGTGGGGTGAGTAGTTCTTTCAGGTAGGGGGGGGCGTTACCATGGTTACACTGGTGAGTGAGGAGAGAGATCTTATAATCAATCCTGGTGGAGATGGGAAGTGATGAAGTGATGTACTTCATCTGAACTGAAGTTCCCGAGTTTGGAAATATTTCTGAGATGATGAGAGGAGGTCTTCAGATGTGTTTGATGGGGGATTCAAAAGTGAGTTGAGGGTCGTGAGAAGGTCGTTACAGTAATCCAGTCTGGTCAAGGTGACTGAAGAACGGAGGGAATCTAGTCCAAAGTGAGTAAAATGTTTTTTAAATGTTTTAGTCACCAGGGGGGAAACGTTTTCCCAAAAAACTGTTTTTGGGATATAACTGCACCTTTAATCTGAGTTCACTGAATTTTGATTGATTGTACAACGCAGGGGATTGGAGTATTTGTGGGGTAACCGTCTTTTCTTGTTCCTTTGAACTTTTTCTCTTGTTCAAAGGGACACTCCCTTCAATGTGGGAGATCAAAGTGGAGGATGAAGCCTCCTGCTTTGATCTCCACCTGTCAGGAACCTGATCACCACCACTGAGGACCTTTGGCCCCTCCTCCGTCTCTCTGCTCACCTTTGAACGGGGCGATCTGCTCCACGGGGACGCGGCTGCCGTTGGGGTAGGTGAGCATGGGTTTGGGGAGGCGGTGGTCTCCCAGGCCCCTCCTGGGATCCCCGTTCCACTCAAACTCTGAGTGGGGGACCACGGCTCCCACCTCACCCAGGAAGGAACCGTCCAAGTCCTTCAGCAAGGTCTTCTTCTTGCCGTCGCACTCCATGTCCACGCAGTCAGACGGGTTCACCTTCCTGAAGCACACAAACAGGAAGTGGCCGATTTTGTAACTTTAAAGAGACGGGGTCAACCTGCTTCATCCTCAGCGGCCAGAACACCACCTCTCCTCGCCGCCGGACGTGTCCGTGCGTGGGACGCTCAGACGGCGTACGGGTGGAGGACGAGGACTTACCCGACATTGGCCCGGTGGATGAAGACTTTGGCCTCCTCCACGCTGTCCACCATCGTTATGCCGGAGACGTGGACCGGATGCTGCAGGTCCTCGTTCAGCGGGTTGGTCATGAACATCACGTTCATCTCGGTGGAACACACGTTTCGGAAGTTTACGAATGTCGTATCTGTAACGACAATTAGTAATTATTAGGGTGTTTTTTTTGGTCTAATTATTGTATATATATATATATATATATATATATAACCCTATAACCCTAACCCTATACTATAACCTCCTCTATAACCTCCTCTATAACCTCCACTATAACCTCCTCTCTAACGTCCTCATCTAATCTCCTCTATAACCTCCTCTAACCTCCTCTCTAACCTCCTCTATAACCTCCTCTATAACCTCCTCTATAACCTCCTCCTCTATAACCTCCTCTATAACCTCCTCTATAACCTCCTCTATAACCTCCTCATCTAACCTCCTCTATAACCTCCACTATAACCTCCACTATAACCTCCTCTCTAACGTCCTCATCTAATCTCCTCTATAACCTCCTCTATAACCTCCTCATCTAACCTCCTCTATAACCTCATCTAACCTCCTCTATAACCTCCTCTATAACCTCCTCTCTAACCTCCTCTCTAACCTCCTCTCTAACCTCTTCTCTAACCTCCTCTATAACCTCCTCTATAACCTCCTCTATAACCTCCACTATAACCTCCACTATAACCTCTATAACCTCCGCTATAACCTCCTCTATAACCTCCTCTCTAACCTCAACTATAACCTCCTCTATAACCTCCTCTATAACCTCCTCATCTAACCTCCTCTATAACCTCCTCTATAACCTCCTCATCTAACCTCCTCTATAACCTCCTCTATAACCTCCTCATCTAACCTCCTCATCTAACCTCCTCATCTAACCTCCTCTATAACCTCCTCTATAACCTCCTCTCTAACCTCCTCTCTAATCTCCTCTATAACCTCCTCATCTAACCTCCTCTATAACCTCCTCTATAACCTCGTCATCAAACCTCCTCTATAACCTCATCTAACCTCCTCTATAAGCTCCTTTATAACCTCATCTAACCTCCTCTATAAGCTCCTCTATAAGCTCCTCTATAAGCTCCTCTCTAACCTCCTCTATAACCTCCTCTATAACCTCCTCTATAATCTCCTCATCTAACCTCCTCTATAACCTCCTCTATAACCTCATCTAACCTCCTCTATAACCTCCTCTATAACCTCCTCTATAACCTCCTCTATAACCTCCTCATCTAACCTCCTCTCTAACCTCCTCTCTAACCTCCACTATAACCTCCTCATCTAACCTCCTCTATAACCTCCTCTATAACCTCCTCTCTAACCTCCTCTCTAATCTCCTCTATAACCTCCTCATCTAACCTCCTCTATAACCTCCTCTATAACCTCGTCATCAAACCTCCTCTATAACCTCATCTATAAGCTCCTTTATAACCTCATCTAACCTCCTCTATAAGCTCCTCTATAACCTCCTCTCTAACCTCCTCTATAACCTCCTCTATAACCTCCTCTATAATCTCCTCATCTAACCTCCTCTATAACCTCCTCTATAACCTCATCTAACCTCCTCTATAACCTCCTCTATAACTTCCTCTATAACCTCCTCTATAACCTCCTCTATAACCTCCTCATATAACCTCCTCTCTAACCTCCTCTCTAACCTCCTCTCTAACCTCATCTATAACCTCCTCTATAACCTCCTCTATAACCTCCTCTATAACTTCCTCTATAACCTCCTCTATAACCTCCTCTATAACCTCCTCATCTAACCTCCTCTCTAACCTCCTCTCTAACCTCCTCTATAACCCCCTCATCTAACCTCCTCATCTAACCTCCTCTATAACCTCCTTTATAACCTCCTCTATAACCTCCTCATCTAACCTCCTCATCTTACCTCCTCTATAACCTCCTCTCTAACCTCCTCTATAACCTTCTCTATAACCTTCTCTATAACCTCCTCATCTAACCTCCTCTATAACCTCCTCTATAACCTCCTCTATAAGCTCCTCTATAAGCTCCTCTATAACCTCCTCTATAACCTCCTCTCTAACCTCCTCTATAACCTCCTCTATAACCCCCTCATCTAACCTCCTCATCTAACCTCCTCTATAACCTCCTTTATAACCTCCTCTATAACCTCCTCATCTAACCTCCTCATCTTACCTCCTCTATAACCTCCTCTCTAACCACCTCTATAACCTTCTCTATAACCTTCTCTATAACCTCCTCATCTAACCTCCTCTATAAGCTCCTCTATAACCTCCTCTCTAACCTCCTCTATAACCTCCTCTATAACCTCCTCTACAACCTCCTCTATAGGCTCCTCTATAACCTCCTCATCTGACCTCCTCTATAACCTCCTCTATAACCTCCTCTATAACCTCCTCTATAACCTCCACTATAACCTCCACTATAACCTCCTCTATAACCTCCTCTATAACCTCCTCTATAACCTCCTCTCTAACCTCAACTATAACCTCCTCTATAACCTCCTCTATAACCTCCTCATCTAACATCCTCTCTAACCTCCTCTCTAACCTCCACTATAACCTCCTCATCTAACCTCCTCTATAACCTCCTCCATAACCTCCTCTATAACCTCCTCTCTAACCTCCTCTCTAATCTCCTCTATAACCTCCTGATCTAACCTCCTCTATAACCTCCTCTATAACCTCCTCATCTAACATCCTCTCTAACCTCCTCTCTAACCTCCACTATAACCTCCTCATCTAACCTCCTCTATAACCTCCTCCATAACCTCCTCTATAACCTCCTCTCTAACCTCCTCTATAACCTCCTCTATAACCTCCTCATCTAACCTCCTCATCTTACCTCCTCTATAACCTCCTCTCTAACCTCCTCTATAACCTTCTCTATAACCTTCTCTATAACCTCCTCATCTAACCTCCTCTATAACCTCCTCTATAACCTCCTCTATAAGCTCCTCTATAAGCTCCTCTATAACCTCCTCTATAACCTCCTCTCTAACCTCCTCTATAACCTCCTCTATAACCCCCTCATCTAACCTCCTCATCTAACCTCCTCTATAACCTCCTTTATAACCTCCTCTATAACCTCCTCATCTAACCTCCTCATCTTACCTCCTCTATAACCTCCTCTCTAACCACCTCTATAACCTTCTCTATAACCTTCTCTATAACCTCCTCATCTAACCTCCTCTATAAGCTCCTCTATAACCTCCTCTCTAACCTCCTCTATAACCTCCTCTATAACCTCCTCTATAACCTCCACTATAACCTCCACTATAACCTCCTCTATAACCTCCTCTATAACCTCCTCTATAACCTCCTCTCTAACCTCAACTATAACCTCCTCTATAACCTCCTCTATAACCTCCTCTATAACCTCCTCATCTAACATCCTCTCTAACCTCCTCTCTAACCTCCACTATAACCTCCTCATCTAACCTCCTCTATAACCTCCTCCATAACCTCCTCTATAACCTCCTCTCTAACCTCCTCTCTAATCTCCTCTATAACCTCCTGATCTAACCTCCTCTATAACCTCCTCTATAACCTCCTCATCAAACCTCCTCTATAACCTCATCTAACCTCCTCTATAAGCTCCTTTATAACCTCATCTAACCTCCTCTATAACCTCCTCTATAACCTCCTCATCAAACCTCCTCTATAACCTCATCTAACCTCCTCTATAAGCTCCTTTATAACCTCATCTAACCTCCTCTATAAGCTCCTCTATAAGCTCCTCTATAACCTCCTCTCTAACCTCCTCTCTAACCTCCTCATCTAACCTCCTCTATAACCTCCTCTATAATCTCCTCATCTAACCTCCTCTATAACCTCCTCTATAACCTCATCTAACCTCCTCTATAACCTCCTCTATAACCTCCTCTATAACCTCATCTAACCTCCTCTATAACCTCCTCTATAACCTCCTCTATAACCTCCTCTCTAACCTCCTCTATAACCTTCTCTATAACCTCCTCTATAACCTCCTCTATAAGCTCCTCATCTAACCTCCTCTATAAGCTCCTCTATAAGCTCCTCTATAAGCTCCTCTATAACCTCCTCTATAACCTCCTCTATAACCTCCTCATCTAACCTCCTCTATAACCTCCTCTATAACCTCAACTATAACCTCCTCTATAACCTCCTCTATAACCTCCTCTATAACCTCCTCTATAACCTCCTCTATAACCTCCTCTCTAACCTCCTCTATAACCTCCTTTATAACATCCTCTATAACCTCCTCATCTAACCTCCTCTATAACCTCCTCATCTAACCTCAACTATAACCTCCTCTATAACCTCCTCTCTAACCTCCACTATAACCTCCTCATCTAACCTCCTCTCTAACCTCCTCTCTAACCTCCTCTCTAACCTCCTCTCTAACCTCCTCTATAACCTCCTCTCTAACCTCCACTATAACCTCCTCATCTAACCTCCTCTATAACCTCCTTTATAACCTCCTCATCTAACCTCCTCTATAACCTCCTCCATAACCTCCTCTATAACCTCCTCTCTAACCTCCTCTCTAATCTCCTCTATAACCTCCTCTATAACCTCCTCTATAACCTCCTCATCAAACCTCCTCTATAACCTCATCTAACCTCCTCTATAAGCTCCTTTATAACCTCATCTAACCTCCTCTATAACCTCCTCTATAACCTCCTCATCAAACCTCCTCTATAACCTCATCTAACCTCCTCTATAAGCTCCTTTATAACCTCATCTAACCTCCTCTATAAGCTCCTCTATAAGCTCCTCCATTACCTCCTCTCTAACCTCCTCTATAACCTCCTCATCTAACCTCCTCTATAATCTCCTCATCTAACCTCCTCTATAACCTCCTCTATAACCTCATCTAACCTCCTCTATAACCTCCTCTATAACCTCCTCTATAACCTCCTCTATAACCTCATCTAACCTCCTCTATAACCTCCTCTATAACCTCCTTTATAACCTCCTCTATAACCTCCTCATCTAACCTCCTCTATAACCTCCTCATCTAACCTCAACTATAACCTCCTCTATAACCTCCTCTCTAACCTCCTCTATAACCTCCTCTCTAACCTCCTCTATAACCTCCTCTATAACCTCCTCTATAACCTCCTCATCTAACCTCCTCTATAACCTCCTCTATAACCTCAACTATAACCTTCTCTATAACCTCCTCATCTAACCTCCTCTATAACCTCCTCTATAACCTCCTCTCTAACCTCCTCTATAACCTCCTCTATAACCTCCTCTATAACCTCCTCTCTAACCTCCTCTATAACCTCCTTTATAACCTCCTCTATAACCTCCTCTATAACCTCCTCATCTAACCTCCTCATCTAACCTCAACTATAACCTCCTCTATAACCTCCTCTCTAACCTCCACTATAACCTCCTCATCTAACCTCCTCTATAACCTCCTCTATAACCTCCTCTCTAACCTCCTCTATAACCTCCTCTCTAACCTCCACTATAACCTCCTCATCTAACCTCCTCTATAACCTCCTTTATAACCTCCTCATCTAACCTCCTCTATAACCTCCTTTATAACCTCCTCTCTAACCTCCACTATAACCTCTTCATCTAACCTCCTCTATAACCTCCTTTATAACCTCCTCATCTAACCTCCTCTATAACCTCCTCTATAACCTCCTCCCTAACCTCCTCTCTAACCTCCTCTCTAAGCTCCTCTATAAGCTCCTCTATAACCTCCTGGGCTGCGTGGAGGGGTTCTGGCCTCACCTGTGACGGTGGTCAGGCCTCTGATGGTGTTGTAGTTGTTGTTCAGATGATACACCATCTCTGGGGCGTTGTTGTGTTGGGACTGCTGGTTGGACCAGCACAGTCCGGCTCGGCCTCCTGCTCAGGGTCACAGAGGAGCCTGCTGTCAATCACACGTCAACATGACCACAGGAGAATGTTCTGACGGACCCACCAGAACCTCTGCACTGTCTCCTTACACAAATGAGGCTCCTACACAGTCAGACTGGAAAACGAGCGCGAGGAAGAACTGGATTGATTATTATGGGAAAGGTCAGTTGCCCACTTCTGCCACTAGGGGGAGCTTCATCTCTAAAAGTTTACAAACCATAACTTCTCCACAGTTCATCTGATTTAGTCCGGATCTGGTGCCGATGAATGGACTGCAGGAGATCTGTCCTGTTTATGTCAAGTTTTACACTGAGAGTCAGATTGATTTTGGGTCGGGCCGGTTCTGTGTTCTGAGCCTGAATGCCAAAAGAAGGAGCCGATTATGAGAAGCGCAAGATGTGGACCGACCACGACCGGTCCCACTGGACAGGGACGACGTCTTTATGCCGGATTCTGGTGGGACGTGAACAGAACCAACCTGAATGTGTCTAAATGAGCCAATCGGGATTTCCCTTTTCACAGAGCATCAGAATCAGTGAAACCCGGTTCTGAAACCTTTCGTTCGGTACCTTTGGGAGGTCTCGGCGCTCGGTGTTGGTGGCTGTTGAAGACATTGTAGTCAGCGGCGGACAAAGTCAGCGAGCAGTCAAAGTTGGGGCTGCTGCCGACGATGAGGGCATTCTGAGGAGGAAGGAGCAGGATGAATGATGAAACCCGTCGGGTACCTGGTGGGCGATGAAGAGTGAGTGAATCCATATCCACCTGAATGCTCGCCCTTTTATCCGCGTACTTGTGCGACAGAGAGGGAGGAGAGAAGATGAAGGGCATGACCCCCAGTCCGTTGTCCACGAGGGTCACGTCTGAAATGATAACGTCCATGCTGGTCTGTGAGGAAGAGGAGGAAGAGGAGGAAGAGGAGGAGAAGAAATCAAAATAAAAGTCCTCTTTTTACAGTTTAACATCACAAAGACGATGAACAGATTCTAAGTGTCAAAAACCGCCGTTGGTTCTGAAGTAAACCGCTGATCTGATCCGATACGTGTCAAAAACCGCCGTTGGTTCTGAAGTAAACCGCTGATCCGACCCGATACGTGTAAAAAAACGCCGTTGGTTCTGAAGTAAACCTCTGATCCGATCCGATACGTGTAAAAACCCCCGTTGGTTCTGAGGTAAACCTCTGATCTGATCCGATACGTGTAAAAAAACGCCGTTGGTTCTGAAGTAAACCTCTGATCTGATCCGATACGTGTAAAAACCGCAGTTGGTTCTGAAGTAAACCTCTGATCCGATCCGATACGTGTAAAAAAACGCTGTTGGTTCTGAAGTAAACCTCTGATCTGATCCGATACGTGTAAAAACCGCAGTTGGTTCTGAAGTAAACCGCTGATCCGATCCGATACGTGTAAAGACCCCCGTTGGTTCTGAAGTAAACCTCTGATCCGATCCGATACGTGTAAAAACCGCAGTTGGTTCTGAAGTAAACCTCTGATCTGATCCGATATGCGTCAAAAACGAACTTCCATCCACAGCTTTAGTTGGACAGAACCGGATCTCTCCCGAACAGAACCGGATCTCTCCCGAACAGAGTTCACAGTAAATGAAGAGAAGTTCTGATAAGTGGAGGGGCGACTGGACCTGGAAGTAGATGCCGTAGTCAAAGTTCCTCCAGAGCAGGAAGTCCTGGATGAAGGTGCAGCCCGGCAGACCGTCCTGGTTGAGGAAGACCCCGAACAGACCTCCGTGAGCCTCGTTCCTGCTCCACGCGTCGTTGTCGTTGGGAGAACCTGCAGCGGCGACATCAAACACCTCTGAGGACTTTGTTCCGACCAACCCGGCCCGCTAGAACCGGACGCGAGGAAGGGGCGTTACCTGGACACGGCTCTCCGTCGATCCGGTAGCCCACTCTCTCGTAACCGGCCACCACGTTGTTCTGCATCACCACGTTGGTTCCCTGGTGGACCTGGAAAAGGGTTTAGATGATAAATGAAGGAGTTATCGACGGGAGGAGCGGTTCCGCTCGGAGTACGGACCTCGATGGCGGCGGGCCAGTCCAGGTTGAAGGACTCCTTCCTGCCCAGATACGACCCGGGCCACAGCGACATCACGGCCAGGTTCCGCC
>JBBDHG010000321.1:30000-45000 GCA_037951165.1 Lophius americanus
TAAAAACACACACACTGTAAAAACACACACTGTTAACACACACACTGTAAAAACACACACACTGTAAAAACACACACACTGTAAAAACACACACTGTAAAAACACACATGCAATGTGGTCATGTGACACGGAGATACTTTGTTATCACGTGTTTATCTTGTGGTCATGTGACACAGAGATACTTTGTTGTCACGTGTTTATCTTGTGGTCATGTGACACAGAGATACTTTGTTGTCACGTGTTTATCTTGTGGTCGTGTGACACAGAGATACTTTGTTTTCACGTGTTTATCTTGTGGTCATGTGACACAGAGATACTTTGTTGTCACGTGTTTATCTTGTGGTCATGTGACACAGAGATACTTTGTTGTCACGTGTTTATCTTGTGGTCGTGTGACACAGAGATACTTTGTTGTCACGTGTTTATCTTGTGGTCATGTGACACGGAGATACTTTGTTGTCACGTGTTTATCTTGTGGTCATGTGACACGGAGATACTTTGTTGTCACGTGTTTATCTTGTGGTCATGTGACACGGAGATACTTTGTTGTCACGTGTTTTATCTTGTGGTCGTATGACAGAGATACTTTGTTGTCACGTGTTTATCTTGTGGTCGTATGACAGAGATACTTTGTTGTCACGTGTTTTATCTTGTGGTCATGTGACACGGAGATACTTTGTTGTCACGTGTTTATCTTTTGGTCATGTGACACAGAGATACTTTGTTGTCACGTGTTTATCTTGTGGTCATGTGACACGGAGATACTTTGTTGTCACGTGTTTATCTTGTGGTCATGTGACACGGAGATACTTTGTTGTCACGTGTTTATCTTGTGGTCATGTGACACGGAGATACTTTGTTGTCACGTGTTTATCTTTTGGTCATGTGACACAGAGATACTTTGTTGTCACGTGTTTATCTTGTGGTCATGTGACACAGAGATACTTTGTTGTCACGTGTTTATCTTGTGGTCATGTGACACGGAGATACTTTGTTGTCACGTGTTTATCTTGTGGTCATGTGACACGGAGATACTTTGTTGTCACGTGTTTATCTTGTGGTCGTGTGACACGGAGATACTTTGTTGTTACTTGTGACGTTACTTGGTCTGAATAAGGTATGTGAGAACGGACCCACTAAAGGAAACCGGTTTAAAGTGAACCTGTATAGGAATGTACTTTAGATGAAGTCCTACTTTCTTCAGTGTGCTTTGGAGGACAGTAAAAACAGGAAGTACATGTGAACCCTCGATGAACGATCTACGGCTCACCTTTGTAGTCGATCCCATCCTGGGAGAAGGTGCCCACCAGAACCCGGGCTCCGAATGACTCCTGCATCATCTCTGCGTACTCCACCCCGGTGATCTTAATGTTCCTGGTCACGTGACCCACATCGGCAGCCAGCACGTAGGAGAAGGAGGTACCTGAGACTGGGTGAGTCTCACCTGAGGAGAGAGAGAGAGAGAGAGAGAGAGAGAGAGAGAGAGAGGACGCCGCTCTGAGAGGAAGGAACATCTAACAGGATGTTAGCAGCTCCAGAATGAGACGCTGAACTAACCGATGTGAGTGTGGGTCAAAGCCTGGTTCAGGGTCAGCACGCGGCCGTTTGCGGACACAGCAGCGATCCGGCGTTTTTCTGTCTCCCAGGTGTTGTAGCTGGTGGTGGAGATGACGACCTCATCTCCAACCTGCAACAGACGCCCGAGGAGACGTGAGCCAACGTTCACCTGTCCGCCGCTTCACACGCAAACATCTTTCCATTTCAAGCCACAAAGAGATCTGAGAGCAAAAAAACAAGCGGCGCCGACCTGCCAGTCCACGGACTTCCTCAGGGTCAGCGTGTCGGAGCCGGCTGAGGCGGTGGAGGCCAGTTTGGTGTGGTAGACGCTGGGAGGGGCTCCATAGAGCTCCAGGGTTCCGAACACACCTGAGGGACAGCGACACACACCGGGTCAGCTCTGAAGCATGTGACCACCTGTGTTATGACATCGCTCAGCGCCGGAACCGTTTCTCCCGGACGGCAAGAATATTCTGGAATCATCATCGCCACTGCGTCGCCGCTGTACCTCCCAAACTTTTCCTGCCTTCAGTTCTCAACCGCTGGTCCGAGTTAGTCCAGATTTACGGTTAAAAGATGGAATCTTGAAAATCCATCTTGTATTTATCCAATAGTTTAATTTTCGATCCCGAGAGGGAGCTATTTAAAATAAAAAATATTAAAAAAAACAGTGTTTTTTGGACACAACTTCACAATTCAATTCAATCAGGCGGTTGCATGCACAACGCAGGGGATTGAGGGCTTCCCAGGGATGTACCCCTCATGTAGGAATAAAAGATAACGAATAGAAAATAGAAGTTAAAGTGAAGTTATATCCAAAAACAGAGTTTTTTCCACCAAACTGTGTAAAACTGTGGGGTTTGATAATGAAACCATCAGGATCTGTGATTACTGTGATCAGGAGTTTCACACACGTCCTATAATGAAACATCTGGAATGAAACATCTGGAATGAAACATCTACAAGAAAACATCTACAAGAAAACATCTGGAATAAAACATGTAGTATAAAACGTCTACAAGAAAAACGTCTGGAATAAAACATCTGGAATAAAACATCTGGAATAAAACATCTGGAATAAAACATCTGGAATAAAACATCTACAAGAAAACAACTGGAATAAAACATTCAGAAGAAAACATCTACAAGAAAACGTCTACAAGAAAAATGTCTGGAATTAAGCATCTAGAAGAAATCATGTAGAAGAAAACGTCTAGAAGACAAACATCTGGAATAAGGCATCTGGGATAAAACATCAAGAAGAAGTCTGGGGTCAGATGGGTGTTTGTTCCAGCAGGTTCAACATTAAACGTTTCCTCCCTCAACAATATTTAAGGATTTATCATTGAACATATAAAGGACAGAAATCACAAACGGATGAATGTGAGAGAATGTGTCTGAGGGGACGCTAGCATCTAGCTCGTGCATTACTGAAGGGAGTCGTACCCAAGACTTTGGATCCCTGGTTGGGACCCTCAGGCAGAGGCCAGTCGGGGGTCCGGGGGTTCCCCCTCAGCTGGATGTGCAGCTGACCTCTGAAAGGCTCTTCAGCCCGGCCCGCGAACAGTCTGCCGCCCTGAAACAGATGGTAGCCTCAATCAACAGATGGTAGCCTCAGACAACAGATGGTAGCCTCAGACAACACAAGGTAGCCTCAGACAACAGATGGTAGCCTCAATCAACAGATGGTAGCCTCAGACAACAGATGGTAGCCTCAGACATCACAAGGTAGCCTCAGACAATAGATGGTAGCCTCAGACAACAGATGGTAGCCTCAGACAACAGATGGTAGCCTCAGACAACACAAGGTAGCCTCAGACAACAGATGGTAGCCTCAGACAACAGATGGTAGCCTCAGACAACACAAGGTAGCCTCAGACAACAGATGGTAGCCTCAGACAACACAAGGTAGCCTCAGACAACAGATGGTAGCCTCAGACAACAGATGGTAGCCTCAGACAACAGATGGTAGCCTCAGACAACACAAGGTAGCCTCAGACAACAGATGGTAGCCTCAGACAACAGATGGTAGCCTCAGACAACAGATGGTAGCCTCAGACAACAGATGGTAGCCTCAGACAACACAAGGTAGCCTCAGACAACAGATGGTAGCCTCAATCAACAGATGGTAGCCTCAGACATCACAAGGTAGCCTCAGACAACAGATGGTAGCCTCAGACAACAGATGGTAGCCTCAGACATCACAAGGTAGCCTCAGACAACACAAGGTAGCCTCAGACAACAGATGGTAGCCTCAGACATCACAAGGTAGCCTCAGACAACACAAGGTAGCCTCAGACAACAGATGGTAGCCTCAGACATCACAAGGTAGACTCAGACAACAGATGGTAGCCTCAATCAACAGATGGTAGCCTCAGACAACAGATGGTAGCCTCAGACAACAGATGGTAGCCTCAGACATCACAAGGTAGCCTCAGACAACAGATGGTAGCCTCAGACAACAGATGGTAGCCTCAGACAACACAAGGTAGCCTCAGACAACAGATGGTAGCCTCAGACAACAGATGGTAGCCTCAGACAACAGATGGTAGCCTCAGACAACACAAGGTAGCCTCAGACAACAGATGGTAGCCTCGGACATCACAAGGTAGCCTCAGACAACACAAGGTAGCCTCAGACAACAGATGGTAGCCTCAGACAACAGATGGTAGCCTCAATCAACAGATGGTAGCCTCAGACAACAGATGGTAGCCTCAGACAACAGATGGTAGCCTCAGACAACAGATGGTAGCCTCAGACAACACAAGGTAGCCTCAGACAACAGATGGTAGCCTCAGACATCACAAGGTAGCCTCAGACAACACAAGGTAGCCTCAGACAACAGATGGTAGCCTCAGACAACAGATGGTAGCCTCAGACAACACAAGGTAGCCTCAGACAACAGATGGTAGCCTCAGACATCACAAGGTAGCCTCAGACAACACAAGGTAGCCTCAGACAACAGATGGTAGCCTCAGACAACAGATGGTAGCCTCAGACAACAGATGGTAGCCTCAGACAACACTAGGTAGCCTCAGACAACACAAGGTAGCCTCAGACAACAGATGGTAGCCTCAGACAACAGATGGTAGCCTCAGACATCACAAGGTAGCCTCAGACAACAGATGGTAGCCTCAGACAACAGATGGTAGCCTCAGACAACACAAGGTAGCCTCAGACAACACAAGGTAGCCTCAGACAACAGATGGTAGCCTCAGACAACACAAGGTAGCCTCAGACAACAGATGGTAGCCTCAGACATCACAAGGTAGCCTCAGACAACAGATGGTAGCCTCAGACATCACAAGGTAGCCTCAGACAACAGATGGTAGCCTCAGACATCACAACGTAGCCTCAGACAACAGATGGTAGCCTCAGACATCACAAGGTAGCCTCAGACAACAGATGGTAGCCTCAGACATCACAAGGTAGCCTCAGACAACAGATGGTAGCCTCAGACAACAGATGGTAGCCTCAGACAACAGATGGTAGCCTCAGACAACAGATGGTAGCCTCAGACAACACAAGGTAGCCTCAGACAACAGATGGTAGCCTCAGACAACAGATGGTAGCCTCAGACAACAGATGGTAGCCTCAGACAACAGATGGTAGCCTCAGACAACAGATGGTAGCCTCAGACAACACAAGGTAGCCTCAGACAACAGATGGTAGCCTCAATCAACAGATGGTAGCCTCAGACATCACAAGGTAGCCTCAGACAACAGATGGTAGCCTCAGACAACAGATGGTAGCCTCAGACATCACAAGGTAGCCTCAGACAACACAAGGTAGCCTCAGACAACAGATGGTAGCCTCAGACATCACAAGGTAGCCTCAGACAACACAAGGTAGCCTCAGACAACAGATGGTAGCCTCAGACATCACAAGGTAGACTCAGACAACAGATGGTAGCCTCAGACAACAGATGGTAGCCTCAGACATCACAAGGTAGCCTCAGACAACAGATGGTAGCCTCAGACAACAGATGGTAGCCTCAGACAACACAAGGTAGCCTCAGACAACACAAGGTAGCCTCAGACAACAGATGGTAGCCTCAGACAACAGATGGTAGCCTCAGACAACACAAGGTAGCCTCAGACAACAGATGGTAGCCTCAGACATCACAAGGTAGCCTCAGACAACACAAGGTAGCCTCAGACAACAGATGGTAGCCTCAGACAACAGATGGTAGCCTCAATCAACAGATGGTAGCCTCAGACAACAGATGGTAGCCTCAGACAACAGATGGTAGCCTCAGACAACAGATGGTAGCCTCAGACAACACAAGGTAGCCTCAGACAACAGATGGTAGCCTCAGACATCACAAGGTAGCCTCAGACAACACAAGGTAGCCTCAGACAACAGATGGTAGCCTCAGACAACAGATGGTAGCCTCAGACAACACAAGGTAGCCTCAGACAACAGATGGTAGCCTCAGACATCACAAGGTAGCCTCAGACAACACAAGGTAGCCTCAGACAACAGATGGTAGCCTCAGACAACAGATGGTAGCCTCAGACAACAGATGGTAGCCTCAGACAACACTAGGTAGCCTCAGACAACACAAGGTAGCCTCAGACAACAGATGGTAGCCTCAGACAACACAAGGTAGCCTCAGACAACAGATGGTAGCCTCAGACATCACAAGGTAGCCTCAGACAACACAAGGTAGCCTCAGACAACAGATGGTAGCCTCAGACAACAGATGGTAGCCTCAGACATCACAAGGTAGCCTCAGACAACAGATGGTAGCCTCAGACATCACAAGGTAGCCTCAGACAACACAAGGTAGCCTCAGACAACAGATGGTAGCCTCAGACAACAGATGGTAGCCTCAGACATCACAAGGTAGCCTCAGACAACAGATGGTAGCCTCAGACAACAGATGGTAGCCTCAGACAACACAAGGTAGCCTCAGACAACACAAGGTAGCCTCAGACAACAGATGGTAGCCTCAGACAACACAAGGTAGCCTCAGACAACAGATGGTAGCCTCAGACATCACAAGGTAGCCTCAGACAACAGATGGTAGCCTCAGACATCACAAGGTAGCCTCAGACAACAGATGGTAGCCTCAGACATCACAAGGTAGCCTCAGACAACAGATGGTAGCCTCAGACAACAGATGGTAGCCTCAGACAACACAAGGTAGCCTCAGACAACAGATGGTAGCCTCAGACAACAGATGGTAGCCTCAGACAACAGATGGTAGCCTCAGACAACAGATGGTAGCCTCAGACATCACAAGGTAGCCTCAGACAACAGATGGTAGCCTCAGACAACAGATGGTAGCCTCAGACATCACAAGGTAGCCTCAGACAACACAAGGTAGCCTCAGACAACAGATGGTAGCCTCAGACATCACAAGGTAGCCTCAGACAACACAAGGTAGCCTCAGACAACAGATGGTAGCCTCAGACATCACAAGGTAGACTCAGACAACAGATGGTAGCCTCAGACAACAGATGGTAGCCTCAGACATCACAAGGTAGCCTCAGACAACAGATGGTAGCCTCAGACAACAGATGGTAGCCTCAGACAACAGATGGTAGCCTCAGACAACAGATGGTAGCCTCAGACAACAGATGGTAGCCTCAGACAACAGATGGTAGCCTCAGACAACACAAGGTAGCCTCAGACAACAGATGGTAGCCTCAGACAACAGATGGTAGCCTCAGACATCACAAGGTAGCCTCAGACAACAGATGGTAGCCTCAGACATCACAACGTAGCCTCAGACAACAGATGGTAGCCTCAGACAACAGATGGTAGCCTCAGACAACAGATGGTAGCCTCAGACATCACAAGGTAGCCTCAGACAACAGATTGTAGCCTCAGACATCACAAGGTAGCCTCAGACATCACAAGGTAGCCTCAATCAACAGATGGTAGCCTCAGACATCCAAGGGAGCCGCAGACAACAGATGGTAGCCTCAGACATCACAGTTAGAGTTAGCGAGTTTATCCCTCATAGCTGTGGACCCTGGTTCGACACTACACCGTGGATGAAGATGTGGAAGAAGAAGTGGATGAAGATGTGGATGAAGATGTGGATGGAGATGTGGATGAAGATGTGGATGATGATGTGGATGGAGATGTGGATGAAGAAGTTGATGAAGATGATGAGCGGTCATTGTTAATGGTTTAAAACCTGTTTCATGTAAGTATTCTTATTGGATGTTTTTGTAGAATGACATTTGATTCTGACCTGGATGGAGATGTACACGGCGTCCAGAACCACGGCGCCGGATAGATGTAAATCCCGGGTCTGTCTGCTGGACGAGCTGTTCATGGCGTCGGGAATCTCCAGCACTCCCACCACCGTCAGCTTGTTGAGGGGCGGAGTGTTGGTGTCCAAAACCACCCACTCCCCTGCGGTTAGATGGACATAATAATATGAGTGCTAAACCACAATCAGATCTAAATTTAAGAAGCAGTGAATGGATGTATAGGATTTTTCATAAATAAAAATTCATTCTTTCATTCATTATGTGTAACGCTTTGTCCTGTTCAGGCCCACAGGGCCTGGAACCTCTCCTAGCTGACATCAGGAGAGAGATGGGGATCATCACAACCTCATATTTCATTATCTTTACCACCTATAGTACCACTGGCCCTATGAAGGGTTATAAACGCTTTGTAACTGGTTTATTAATGGATTAAGATGTTTAGGAATCATTAAAAGGCTGATTAGGTTAACAGCTGCCAAATAGTGAGCCCAACAGTTTTACGTACTGCCTCCAGTCTGCCGTGATTTTGCCAAATAGTGAACCAACACGGATTATTAAGAGTTGTTCATAAATGCTTTCAAACGGGTTATAACATCTTAACAGCTTATGTATGAAACATGTACAAATCCTTTCTAAAGGTAGTCTTATCGTAGAGTGTCAGCTCGTTATCTGAAACGAGCTGACACTCTCACTCTCAGATAATTTCTAATTATCTGAGAAATTAGACTCTCTGTCGTCTGCTTGTGAACGTACCTGATGGGATGACCACATCAGCGCCCTCTGCTGGCGCTGTGAAGTTATTCTCAGCTGAAGTCTCCCAGAAGGAGGCGTTAGACCACAGGCTGGAGGAAAACAAACACACAACCTTTTAGGGCGATGGTGAGCAGAGTACCAGAATCCGAGGTTCTTCTTTTCTCCGGCCTTTGTTTGTTAGTAGGATTACACAAAAATGACACGGCAGATTTTCCTGAGACTAGGAAGGGGGTGACAGCGAATGTCCGTAATCAGACTTCTGCCCGACACAACCCAAAAAGGTGGCGGTGTGAGCATGTAGCCCCCCCAACGATGGTAAAGGTGACTTTAAATTATTTGATGAGTTTGTAGGATTTTGCACATTGAACATTAAACCACACAGAAGCGTGTCACATGTTCATGCGTCGGAGATTAAAGTGAAATCACCCAGCAGTCTGGGAGATTCTTCAATCCCGCCGCGGATCCTCCGTGTGAGCGCCACAACTCAGAAACCTTTCCAGGATCGTTTTCAGTGTTAATTCCCACAAGGACCTCAGTGTGAGGAAGAACTGGATTGACTTTGGGAAAGGTGGGTTGTATGTTTCCAACATTGCGGGGAGCTCCATCTCCAAATGTTTCGGGGCCATAACTTCTATGTTGGTCCAGGTTTTGTGCCGATGAACCGACTAGAGGAAATCTCACCTGTGCGTCATATTTGACTCTCGTAGCTCATATAAGAGAGTCTTTACGGGAGCAGAGCGACGTGGAAACCGTTTCTGGGGATGAGAGACATGCTGCTGAACCTACATGAAGTCCTCTGGACGGCCGGTGGGTAAGGGGGCCAGAGTGGCGGGAGGTGGCGGCGGCGGTTTGATGCAGTCGGGGTAGAAGCAGCGGAAGGACTGAAACTCCACCTCAACGTCAACCATGGTGCGATCGACGCTGTCACGGCGCCGGCGCTCGCTCCTCTTCCCAGACACTGCGGACACAGAAGGACATTAAATGAAGTCAGAGGAGGTGTCATGACATGGCAGACGCCATCAGCCAGCGCCAGTGGCGGGGAAATACCAACGGACCCGGGAGGAGGAGCCTTACATCACTGCTTACCATAGCAACCACTGGTTACCTGGTCACTGGTTACTGGTTACCATAGCGACCGTAGCGTCTCACTGGTTACCATAGCGACCGTAGCGTCTCACTGGTTACCATAGCGACCGTAGCGTCTCACTGGTTACCATAGCGACCGTAGCGTCTCACTGGTTACCATAGCGACCGTAGCGTCTCACTGGTTACCATAGCGACCGTAGCGTCTCACTGGTTACCATAGCGACCGTAGCGTCTCACTGGTTACCATAACCATACCATTTTTTGAGAGTACCAGTACTTTTGTAGAACATTGTTATGACATCACACGTCTCTGTAGGGAAGATTAACCCTTCGCTCACCTGTAAGCTAACTTGTGTTTGTTTTAGCGTTTCTGCTTAACAATAAGACATAAAAATACATCGCAATATGAAACTTCACTGCAATGACGTTTGTGCATAAAGGCGCGTCTAACCGAGGTAGAAGAGGTTATCGGTGTCCTTGTCGAAGTACCAGTCGCCGTTCTGGTTGCTGTTGTAGGTCAGAGGTCGCGAGGAGCCGTTCCTGTCGTCGATGACGTGGAATCTGTCGGGACTCTGGGTGAAGTTGTGGTTGAAGATCAAATATTCATCCGACTGTGTGGACAAAGTCAAAAAGCTGGTTTAACACTTTGCGTACATTAATAGACCCCCACTTGAATTAAAGGTGCAGTACGTCAAATGTAGTGACACCTGGTGGTGAAGTTCAGATTACAACCAGATTACAACCTGACCCCTGAGGCTGACCCCTCTGACCCAAAGCTCTGGGTTTGTACCGCCAGGAGACCCGTCCCGCGTCTCTCAGGGCGCAGTGAGTTCTCTGCCCACGCCGCCGGGAACAGGGACAACGCGTCTCTAGAGCCACAGTTCAGTCTGTCCAAACGTGGCAACGCTTCATAGCAGCCTCCATGGAAGAAGACCCGCGCCCTCCGAAGGTGTACTGGACTTTTCTAATCTTCCCGACAACGTGGGCAAACCCCCTAAAAGTCCCCAATCCCCTGCCTTATAGCTCTCCTCAAATTAAATGTGTAGCTAGGTCGGAAAAACAGTGTTATTCTGTAAAGAAAACTCCCCCTAGTGGGTAAAATATGAACTATTAGAGTAGAGTTTGGTATAAAGATGGATATCCTCCAGTCGACTGAGAAATCATAGAACATAAAAATACGTATGACATAGTTCTGAATATTATATACAACTTATTCATGGAGAGACTCCTACATTTTACAGACCGCACCTCTAAGCTTAGTCAACGGAAACCCAGATGGATCAGCACCGCGAACAAACAACGTGTTTACCTGCAGGCCGTAGCATTTGGCGTCGTAGGTGATGTTGGTGATTTGATCTGCGTTTTGGAAGAACCACCTGTAGAGCTGTTTACTGGGTAAGAGGCCCATCCAGCCGTTCTTGTGCGTGATTCTCTTCTCCATAACTCTGAGCGCTGATGTTCCTGCGAAGGAAAAGAACCAACACTCCAGTCATCTCCTACAGCAGATGTGGTCCACAACATCTGGAAACACGTAGAACCTTCAGTATAACTCAAATCATGACGCCACCGTGGGCTGAACCAGAGCCGAAATCAAAGACCCAAACTCAAATCACAGGTTCTGATCAAACTGATGAGAAGTTTGACCTCCAGGCCTGAAGGCCCTCTTGACCACTTCTGGACCTGCTCCGGATGAGACGCAGGACGGTGGCGCTCCTACCAGACCTCGATCAGAACATCAATGCGCTCCTGGACCATCTGTGGCTCTACTTGGTGGTGTCCGATGCAGCAGAACAGAATGTCCCAGAGGTTCTCAGGTGGGTTCAGGTCTGGAGAACCTGAGGACCAGTCAATCGTATCAAGACCTTCATCCTCCAGGAACTAACTGCCTACACAGTCTGACCACATGAGGCCGGGTCTTGTCCTTGACCAGGAGGAACCCAGTGTCCACTGCACCAGTGTGAGGTCTGACAGTGGTTCTGAGGGTCTCATCCTGGTACCTAACTGCAGTCAGGTACCATTGGCTAACAACTGGAGGTCTGTGAGACCCTCCAAGGGTCTGCCTCTACAGACCATCACTGACCCATCACCAAATTGGTCCTGCTGGATGATGTAACAGGCAGCAGAACCTTCACCAAGCCGTATCCAGAACCTTCACGTCTCAGTGAGAGCCAGCTCTCATCTCTGAGGAGAGCGCGGCACCAATGGAGAACCTCCTGGTGATCTCTGGTGAACATCAGTCCAGCTGCATGGTGCTGGGATGTAAGCCCAGGTCCACTAGAAGACGTTGGACACCCGTGACACCCTCATGGAGTCTGGTTCTGACAGTTGGGTCAGAACCATCACACCAGCAGCTGTTGGAGGTCAACTTGTAGGGATCTGGTAGAGCTCCTCCTGGTCCTCCTCACACTGAGAAGCAGATACCGGTCCTGCCGCTGCATTCTTGTATGGTCCGGCCCGTGTCCAGGTACCTCCTCCACACTCCTGAGACTGTTCTTTGAGACACAGCGGAACTTCTAGTGACGGTATGGATGTTCCATCCCGGAGGAGATGGACCACCTGAATGCTCTGCAGGTACCACGTCATGGTACCAGTAGAGACTAGGACAGCATCAGAACCAGAACTGAAGAAGAATCAGTCAGGAAGGATGGGGAGGGAGAAATGGTCGGTGCCCACCTCCTGCAGAACCAGAACCTTCCTGAAGGGTGTCCTGCTGGTGCCTCTCCTGTCCACCTGGTGGCGCTTTCATCAGAACCAAAGACCGTGATTCTGACTCACAATCGCTTAAACTTCCTGTATTACTATAAAATATGTTTTTAGTGTTTTTATACATTATCTCTGTCGCCGCATCGTCGCTTTCACATACCAGATATATATATTTGATGCACTTTCATTTAAGACCTTTGATTCCAAACGGTCAAATGTTCTTTATTTGTTTTCAGCTGTGAGCAAACGTGGTTCTGATCCAATAAAACACCTGCGGAGGCCGGTAGAGGTCAGAGGTGAGTTCAGACGGGGTTAAAAGTACGACTGCGGTGTTTTAATACCGTATTGGTTGGAGAGAATGGCGTCCTTGGCCTTCAGAGAGCTCGGCGAAACATTGTTGAATCCCAAACGATGGAAGGTGACGGTGTCATCGCACAGCGCGCCGGGGTAACCCGCACTCCAGCCGTCGCCACGGACACAGTGACCGGGGTCCAGCAAGCCGCTGTCGGGCACGACTTTGTAGTTGGCATGTTCTGAGAGGGAAGAGAATGAAAAGTAAGAAGTAGAATAATAACAACGATCGCTGGTTGATGTTGATGCGGGACTTCAAAACCGGTTCCTTCAGGTTCTGAAACCAGAAGCGGCCGATTCACGAAGAGGACTGAACATCCATGGATTCTCATCAAACCTAATACTCCCCGAGAAAAAGGAATATCTTATGTCTCCTAGATTTTTATACCATGGCAATTAACATTATTTCCACAATAATCTATATTCATTTTTATTTTGAGATCATTATTGTATTATTGTCACTAAAAAGTCTCATCATAGGTCTAGTTCTTTTTCCTGTGCAGTGTTAGATCTGAATAAAACCGTGGGTTCTTCACTGATGTGGGGGTCTTGATTTCCTGCTGGAGGATCATGAGAGTAATCTGTTACTACGTGTGAGTAATCTGTTACTATGTGTGAGTAATCTGTAACTATGAGTGGGTAATCTTTTCCTGTGTGTGAGTAATCTGTTACTGTGTGTGCGTAATCTGTTACTATGTATGAGTAATCTGTTACAGTGCTCTGTTACTACGTGTGAGTAATATGTTACTATGTGTAAATAATATGTTACTATGTGTGAGTAATCTGTTACTGTGTGTGAGTAATCTGTTACTACGTATGAGTAATCTGTTACAGTAATCTGTTAGTACGTGTGAGAAATATGTTACTATGTGTGAGTAATCTGTTAGTCCTGTGTGAGTAATCTGTTACCATGTGTGAGTATTCTGTTACCATGTGTGAGTAATCTGTTACTATGTGTGAGTAAACTGTTACCATGTGTGAGTAATCTGTTACTATGTGTGAGTAAACTGTTACTATGTGTGAGTAATCTGTTACTATGTGTGAGTAATCTGTTACTACGTATGAGTAATCTGTTACAGTGTGTGAGTAATCTGTTAGTACATGTGAGTAATCTGTTACTATGTGAGAGTAATC
This sequence comes from Lophius americanus, assembly GCA_037951165.1. Classification (NCBI taxonomy): domain Eukaryota; kingdom Metazoa; phylum Chordata; class Actinopteri; order Lophiiformes; family Lophiidae; genus Lophius; species Lophius americanus. The sequence continues at coordinate 43,815 of JBBDHG010000321.1, forward strand.
TGATACTATGTGTGAGTAATCTGTTACTATGTGTGAGTAATCTGTTACTACGTATGAGTAATCTGTTACTGTGGGTGAGTATTCTGTTACTATGTGTGAGTAATCTGTTAGTACGTGTGAGTAATCTGTTACTGTGTGTGAGTAATCTGTTAGTACGTGTGAGTAATCTGTTACCATGTGTGAGTAATCTGTTACTATGTGTGAGTAATCTGTTACTATTTGTGAGTAATCTGTTACAATGTGGGAGTAATCTGTTACTATGTGTGAGTAATCTGTTACCATGATTGAGTAATCTGTTACCATGATTGAGTAATCTGTTACCATGTGTGAGTAATCTGTTACTATGTGTGAGTAATCTGTTCCTATGTCAGTAATCTGTTACTATGTGTGAGTAATCTGTTACTATGTGTGAGTAATCTGTTACTATGTCTGAGTAATCTGTTACTATGTGTGAGTAAACTGTTACTATGTGTGAGTAATCTGTTACTATGTGTGAGTAATCTGTTACTATGTGTGAGTAATCTGTTACTATGTGTGAGTAATCTGTTACTATGTGTGAGTAATCTGTTACTATGTGTGAGTAATCTGTTACTATGTGTGAGTAGTATGATACTATGTGTGAGTAATATTTCTCTCCTTTGATGTTTTTAGATCAAAGGCTCTGACATCATTATATCACAGAAACATGAAAGTAAACAATCAGTGAATTTGTTCAGAAACTCTTTGATAACTTCTGCATCACATTTGAAAGAAATACCACAAAGTTCTTGTTCTTCTACACAGTTTCTGTGGGTCAGAACCAGGAGGTCAGATCTGGACAGACAATGGACCCAAAAGTGGGATTTTGACCCCAGAGAAGGACTTTGGCAGTAGAATACCAGCTGTGTCCACCAGAGGGAGCTGCGCTCACACTACAGCCTCTGGCTGTCACATAAAGACTGTTTTGGTTGAATTATAGCCCTGAGCACTAAAAAACTCTTCCTGAGTAGAAGCCCAAATCTGGTTCTGTTGAGATGGAGCAGTACCTGTGAGGGAGCCGTCGGTGTCGATCAGCTGGACCTCGTGCTCCCATCTGAAGTGAGCCTTGTTGGGGGAGTTATAGTACGATATACCAGCGAATCGGACCCCCCAGCCGCCGCACAGTTCTGAACACGTGCCGCCGATGTTGGCGACGCCGACGGCTGCA
>JBBDHG010000321.1:50000-127500 GCA_037951165.1 Lophius americanus
GGTGGAGGTGTGCGTGTCAGTGATCTGGTTTGTAGTACTTATAAATACAAGTACACAGTGTTTGGGTGAGGGGTGGAGGTGTGCGTGTCAGTGATCTGGTTTGTAGTACTTATAAATACAAGTACACAGTGTTTTGGGTGAGGGGTGGAGGTGTGCGTGTCAGTGATCTGGTTTGTGGTACTTATAAATACAAGTACACAGTGTTTTGGGTGAGGGGTGGAGGTGTGCGTGTCAGTGATCTGGTTTGTAGTACTTATAAATACAAGTACACAGTGTTTGGGGTGAGGGGTGGAGGTGTGCGTGTCAGTGATCTGGTTTGTAGTGATCTGGTTTGTAGTACTTATAAATACAAGTACACAGTGTTTGGGGTGAGGGGTGGAGGTGTGCGTGTCAGTGATCTGGTTTGTAGTACTTATAAATACAAGTACACAGTGTTTGGGTGAGGGGTGGAGGTGTGCGTGTCAGTGATCTGGTTTGTAGTACTTATAAATACAAGTACACAGTGTTTTTGGGTGAGGGGTGGAGGTGTGCGTGTCAGTGATCTGGTTTGTGGTACTTATAAATACAAGTACACAGTGTTTTTGGGTGAGGGGTGGAGGTGTGCGTGTCAGTGATCTGGTTTGTGGTACTTATAAATACAAGTACACAGTGTTTTTGGGTGAGGGGTGGAGGTGTGCGTGTCAGTGATCTGGTTTGTGGTACTTATAAATACAAGTACACAGTGTTTGGGGTGAGGGGTGGAGGTGTGCGTGTCAGTGATCTGGTTTGTAGTACTTATAAATACAAGTACACAGTGTTTGGGGTGAGGGGTGGAGGTGTGCGGGTCAGTGATCTGGTTTGTGGTACTTATAAATACAAGTAGACAGTGTTTTTGGGTGAGGGGTGGAGGTGTGCGTGTCAGTGATCTGGTTTGTGGTACTTATAAATACAAGTACACAGTGTTTTGGGGTGAGGGGTGGAGGTGTGCGTGTCAGTGATCTGGTTTGTGGTACTTATAAATACAAGTACACAGTGTTTGGGGTGAGGGGTGGAGGTGTGCGTGTCAGTGATCTGGTTTGTAGTACTTATAAATACAAGTACACAGTGTTTTGGGGTGAGGGGTGGAGGTGTGCGTGTCAGTGATCTGGTTTGTGGTACTTATAAATACAAGTACACAGTGTTTGGGGTGAGGGGTGGAGGTGTGCGTGTCAGTGATCTGGTTTGTAGTACTTATAAATACAAGTACACAGTGTTTGGGGTGAGGGGTGGAGGTGTGCGTGTCAGTGATCTGGTTTGTAGTACTTATAAATACAAGTACACAGTGTTTTGGGGTGAGGGGTGGAGGTGTGCGTGTCAGTGATCTGGTTTGTAGTACTTATAAATACAAGTACACAGTGTTTGGGGTGAGGGGTGGAGGTGTGCGTGTCAGTGATCTGGTTTGTAGTACTTATAAATACAAGTACACAGTGTTTGGGGTGAGGGGTGGAGGTGTGCGTGTCAGTGATCTGGTTTGTGGTACTTATAAATACAAGTACACAGTGTTTTGGGGTGAGGGGTGGAGGTGTGCGTGTCAGTGATCTGGTTTGTAGTACTTATAAATACAAGTACACAGTGTTTGGGGTGAGGGGTGGAGGTGTGCGTGTCAGTGATCTGGTTTGTAGTACTTATAAATACAAGTACACAGTGTTTTGGGGTGAGGGGTGGAGGTGTGCGTGTCAGTGATCTGGTTTGTAGTACTTATAATTACAAGTACACAGTGTTTTGGGTGAGGGGTGGAGGTGTGCGTGTCAGTGATCTGGTTTGTAGTACTTATAAATACAAGTACACAGTGTTTGGGGTGAGGGGTGGAGGTGTGCGTGTCAGTGATCTGGTTTGTAGTACTTATAAATACAAGTACACAGTGTTTTGGGGTGAGGGGTGGAGGTGTGCGTGTCATTGATCTGGTTTGTAGTACTTATAAATACAAGTACACAGTGTTTTGGGTGAAGGGTGGAGGTGTGCGTGTCAGTGATCTGGTTTGTAGTACTTATAAATACAAGTACACAGTGTTTGGGGTGAGGGGTGGAGGTGTGCGTGTCAGTGATCTGGTTTGTAGTACTTATAAATACAAGTACACAGTGTTTTGGGGTGAGGGGTGGAGGTGTGCGTGTCAGTGATCTGGTTTGTGGTACTTATAAATACAAGTACACAGTGTTTGGGGTGAGGGGTGGAGGTGTGCGTGTCAGTGATCTGGTTTGTGGTACTTATAAATACAAGTACACAGTGTTATGGGGTGAGGGGTGGAGGTGTGCGTGTCAGTGATCTGGTTTGTGGTACTTATAAATACAAGTACACAGGGTTTTTGGGTGAGGGGTGGAGGTGTGCGTGTCAGTGATCTGGTTTGTGGTACTTATAAATACAAGTACACAGTGTTTGGGGTGAGGGGTGGAGGTGTGCGTGTCAGTGATCTGGTTTGTGGTACTTATAAATACAAGTACACAGTGTTTTGGGTGAGGGGTGGAGGTGTGCGTGTCAGTGATCTGGTTTGTAGTACTTATAAATACAAGTACACAGTGTTTGGGTGAGGGGTGGAGGTGTGCGTGTCAGTGATCTGGTTTGTAGTACTTATAAATACAAGTACACAGTGTTTTGGGTGAGGGGTGGAGGTGTGCGTGTCAGTGATCTGGTTTGTGGTACTTATAAATACAAGTACACAGTGTTTTGGGTGAGGGGTGGAGGTGTGCGTGTCAGTGATCTGGTTTGTAGTACTTATAAATACAAGTACACAGTGTTTGGGGTGAGGGGTGGAGGTGTGCGTGTCAGTGATCTGGTTTGTAGTGATCTGGTTTGTAGTACTTATAAATACAAGTACACAGTGTTTGGGGTGAGGGGTGGAGGTGTGCGTGTCAGTGATCTGGTTTGTAGTACTTATAAATACAAGTACACAGTGTTTGGGTGAGGGGTGGAGGTGTGCGTGTCAGTGATCTGGTTTGTAGTACTTATAAATACAAGTACACAGTGTTTTGGGGTGAGGGGTGGAGGTGTGCGTGTCAGTGATCTGGTTTGTGGTACTTATAAATACAAGTACACAGTGTTTGGGGTGAGGGGTGGAGGTGTGCGTGTCAGTGATCTGGTTTGTAGTACTTATAAATACAAGTACACAGTGTTTGGGGTGAGGGGTGGAGGTGTGCGTGTCAGTGATCTGGTTTGTAGTACTTATAAATACAAGTACACAGTGTTTTGGGGTGAGGGGTGGAGGTGTGCGTGTCAGTGATCTGGTTTGTAGTACTTATAAATACAAGTACACAGTGTTTGGGGTGAGGGGTGGAGGTGTGCGTGTCAGTGATCTGGTTTGTAGTACTTATAAATACAAGTACACAGTGTTTTGGGGTGAGGGGTGGAGGTGTGCGTGTCATTGATCTGGTTTGTAGTACTTATAAATACAAGTACACAGTGTTTTGGGTGAAGGGTGGAGGTGTGCGTGTCAGTGATCTGGTTTGTAGTACTTATAAATACAAGTACACAGTGTTTGGGGTGAGGGGTGGAGGTGTGCGTGTCAGTGATCTGGTTTGTAGTACTTATAAATACAAGTACACAGTGTTTTGGGGTGAGGGGTGGAGGTGTGCGTGTCAGTGATCTGGTTTGTGGTACTTATAAATACAAGTACACAGTGTTTGGGGTGAGGGGTGGAGGTGTGCGTGTCAGTGATCTGGTTTGTGGTACTTATAAATACAAGTACACAGTGTTATGGGGTGAGGGGTGGAGGTGTGCGTGTCAGTGATCTGGTTTGTGGTACTTATAAATACAAGTACACAGGGTTTTTGGGTGAGGGGTGGAGGTGTGCGTGTCAGTGATCTGGTTTGTGGTACTTATAAATACAAGTACACAGTGTTTGGGGTGAGGGGTGGAGGTGTGCGTGTCAGTGATCTGGTTTGTGGTACTTATAAATACAAGTACACAGTGTTTTGGGTGAGGGGTGGAGGTGTGCGTGTCAGTGATCTGGTTTGTAGTACTTATAAATACAAGTACACAGTGTTTGGGTGAGGGGTGGAGGTGTGCGTGTCAGTGATCTGGTTTGTAGTACTTATAAATACAAGTACACAGTGTTTTGGGTGAGGGGTGGAGGTGTGCGTGTCAGTGATCTGGTTTGTGGTACTTATAAATACAAGTACACAGTGTTTTGGGTGAGGGGTGGAGGTGTGCGTGTCAGTGATCTGGTTTGTAGTACTTATAAATACAAGTACACAGTGTTTGGGGTGAGGGGTGGAGGTGTGCGTGTCAGTGATCTGGTTTGTAGTGATCTGGTTTGTAGTACTTATAAATACAAGTACACAGTGTTTGGGGTGAGGGGTGGAGGTGTGCGTGTCAGTGATCTGGTTTGTAGTACTTATAAATACAAGTACACAGTGTTTGGGTGAGGGGTGGAGGTGTGCGTGTCAGTGATCTGGTTTGTAGTACTTATAAATACAAGTACACAGTGTTTTGGGGTGAGGGGTGGAGGTGTGCGTGTCAGTGATCTGGTTTGTGGTACTTATAAATACAAGTACACAGTGTTTGGGGTGAGGGGTGGAGGTGTGCGTGTCAGTGATCTGGTTTGTAGTACTTATAAATACAAGTACACAGTGTTTGGGGTGAGGGGTGGAGGTGTGCGTGTCAGTGATCTGGTTTGTAGTACTTATAAATACAAGTACACAGTGTTTTGGGGTGAGGGGTGGAGGTGTGCGTGTCAGTGATCTGGTTTGTAGTACTTATAAATACAAGTACACAGTGTTTGGGGTGAGGGGTGGAGGTGTGCGTGTCAGTGATCTGGTTTGTAGTACTTATAAATACAAGTACACAGTGTTTGGGGTGAGGGGTGGAGGTGTGCGTGTCAGTGATCTGGTTTGTAGTACTTATAAATACAAGTACACAGTGTTTTTGGGTGAGGGGTGGATGTGTGCGTGTCAGTGATCTGGTTTGTAGTACTTATAAATACAAGTACACGGTGTTTTTGGGTGAGGGGTGGAGGTGTGCGTGTCAGTGATCTGGTTTGTAGTACTTATAAATACAAGTACACGGTGTTTGGGGTGAGGGGTGGAGGTGTGCGTGTCAGTGATCTGGTTTGTAGTACTTATAAATACAAGTACACGGTGTTTGGGGTGAGGGGTGGAGGTGTGCGTGTCAGTGATCTGGTTTGTAGTACTTATAAATACAAGTACACGGTGTTTGGGGTGAGGGGTGGAGGTGTGCGTGTCAGTGATCTGGTTTGTAGTACTTATAAATACAAGTACACGGTGTTTGGGGTGAGGGGTGGAGGTGTGCGTGTCAGTGATCTGGTTTGTGGTACTTATAAATACAAGTACACGGTGTTTGGGGTGAGGGGTGGAGGTGTGCGTGTCAGTGATCTGGTTTGTAGTACTTATAAATACAAGTACACGGTGTTTGGGGTGAGGGGTGGAGGTGTGCGTGTCAGTGATCTGGTTTGTAGTACTTATAAATACAAGTACACGGTGTTTGGGGTGAGGGGTGGAGGTGTGCGTGTCAGTGATCTGGTTTGTAGTACTTATAAATACAAGTACACGGTGTTTGGGGTGAGGGGTGGAGGTGTGCGTGTCAGTGATCTGGTTTGTAGTACTTATAAATACAAGTACACGGTGTTTGGGGTGAGGGGTGGAGGTGTGCGTGTCATTGATCTGGTTTGTAGTACTTATAAATACAAGTACACGGTGTTTGGGGTGAGGGGTGGAGGTGTGCGTGTCAGTGATCTGGTTTGTAGTACTTATAAATACAAGTACACAGTGTTTTGGGGTGAGGGGTGGAGGTGTGCGTGTCAGTGATCTGGTTTGTAGTACTTATAAATACAAGTACACGGTGTTTGGGGTGAGGGGTGGAGGTGTGCGTGTCAGTGATCTGGTTTGTAGTACTTATAAATACAAGTACACGGTGTTTGGGGTGAGGGGTGGAGGTGTGCGTGTCAGTGATCTGGTTTGTAGTACTTATAAATACAAGTACACGGTGTTTGGGGTGAGGGGTGGAGGTGTGCGTGTCAGTGATCTGGTTTGTAGTACTTATAAATACAAGTACACGGTGTTTGGGGTGAGGGGTGGAGGTGTGCGTGTCAGTGATCTGGTTTGTAGTACTTATAAATACAAGTACACAGTGTTTTGGGTGAGGGGTGGAGGTGTGCGTGTCAGTGATCTGGTTTGTAGTACTTATAAATACAAGTACACGGTGTTTGGGGTGAGGGGTGGAGGTGTGCGTGTCAGTGATCTGGTTTGTAGTACTTATAAATACAAGTACACGGTGTTTGGGGTGAGGGGTGGAGGTGTGCGTGTCAGTGATCTGGTTTGTAGTACTTATAAATACAAGTACACGGTGTTTGGGGTGAGGGGTGGAGGTGTGCGTGTCAGTGATCTGGTTTGTAGTACTTATAAATACAAGTACACGGTGTTTGGGGTGAGGGGTGGAGGTGTGCGTGTCAGTGATCTGGTTTGTAGTACTTATAAATACAAGTACACGGTGTTTGGGGTGAGGGGTGGAGGTGTGCGTGTCAGTGATCTGGTTTGTAGTACTTATAAATACAAGTACACAGTGTTTTGGGGTGAGGGGTGGAGGTGTGCGTGTCAGTGATCTGGTTTGTAGTACTTATAAATACAAGTACACGGTGTTTGGGGTGAGGGGTGGAGGTGTGCGTGTCAGTGATCTGGTTTGTAGTACTTATAAATACAAGTACACAGTGTTTTGGGGTGAGGGGTGGAGGTGTGCGTGTCAGTGATCTGGTTTGTAGTACTTATAAATACAAGTACACGGTGTTTGGGGTGAGGGGTGGAGGTGTGCGTGTCAGTGATCTGGTTTGTAGTACTTATAAATACAAGTACACAGTGTTTGGGGTGAGGGGTGGAGGTGTGCGTGTCAGTGATCTGGTTTGTGGTACTTATAAATACAAGTACACGGTGTTTGGGGTGAGGGGTGGAGGTGTGCGTGTCAGTGATCTGGTTTGTAGTACTTATAAATACAAGTACACGGTGTTTGGGGTGAGGGGTGGAGGTGTGCGTGTCAGTGATCTGGTTTGTAGTACTTATAAATACAAGTACACAGTGTTTGGGGTGAGGGATGGAGGTGTGCGTGTCAGTGATCTGGTTTGTAGTACTTATAAATACAAGTACACAGTGTTTTTGGGTGAGGGGTGGAGGTGTGCGTGTCAGTGATCTGGTTTGTAGTACTTATAAATACAAGTACACAGTGTTTGGGGTGAGGGGTGGAGGTGTGCGTGTCAGTGATCTGGTTTGTAGTACTTATAAATACAAGTACACGGTGTTTGGGGTGAGGGGTGGAGGTGTGCGTGTCAGTGATCTGGTTTGTAGTACTTATAAATACAAGTACACAGTGTTTGGGGTGAGGGGTGGAGGTGTGCGTGTCAGTGATCTGGTTTGTAGTACTTATAAATACAAGTACACAGTGTTTGGGGTGAGGGATGGAGGTGTGCGTGTCAGTGATCTGGTTTGTAGTACTTATAAATACAAGTACACAGTGTTTTTGGGTGAGGGGTGGAGGTGTGCGTGTCAGTGATCTGGTTTGTAGTACTTATAAATACAAGTACACAGTGTTTGGGGTGAGGGGTGGAGGTGTGCGTGTCAGTGATCTGGTTTGTAGTACTTATAAATACAAGTACACGGTGTTTGGGGTGAGGGGTGGAGGTGTGCGTGTCAGTGATCTGGTTTGTAGTACTTATAAATACAAGTACACGGTGTTTGGGGTGAGGGGTGGAGGTGTGCGTGTCAGGGCCAGGAGACAATCGCTGCTTGAAGCCTGATGAAAATAGAGACATTCCATCAAACAAAAGCTGCTGTCTGCTGTAAGCTGAATACTTAACCCTCCACCCCCGGCCCATTTGTGGGCGTGTCTCTCCATTGTGTCACCTGCCAACCGCCGCCTCTCCTCTTTTACTGCACCTGAAACCGGAGCCGCTGATGGTGAGACGGGTTCCTCCGGCGGTGCCTCCTCTGCGTGGAGAAACCTCCGCGATCACCGGAGTCAGCGCAGATTTGTAGGTGAAGCCGTCGGGTAAGGTGACTTTATCCAGGGGGTTGAGGACTTCGAGCTCACAGCTGACCTCTGACCCGTTGCCTGGGAACAGACGGGACAAGGACAGTCAGCCGGACGACGACACGTAACAACAAAGAGATGTGTTTAGAGATAACCCCCCAGACGCGCCTCATCAGTACTGTCAACTTTAATGTCTTATCCTACATTCTTATCTGTGGTAACCAGAGGCTGACAGCATTCCTGGTAGGAGCGGGTCCGTCCAGAACATTTGGCCCGTAGAGTGTGTTATGAGAGCGTGACCCAAACAATCACATTCTTCACCTGTGTCTCACCTGCATGCTGCTGTCTTTAAATACGACTCTCTCTCCGTTCATCTAGCTCTTTCATGCTGCCGGCCTCACGGCACCACCTCCCCATCTCTGCCTAGTTCTCACGGATCCTTCAGCCTCAGCAGAGGCATCAGCCACCACCACCACCAGGGGGGATATTCTCCGAAGACCCTGAGCACCCAATCGTTCATTCCTCTTCTCTGAATGAACTTCTTTTACCATTTCAAAGGTTATTACTCACACAATCATTTTACCAGCGTGTAAAATCAGCGTTCAAAGCAGAACAACCGAAATAAATCCCCTTCCCCAGGGTCCTAGTCCTCATGCAGGTCTAATAATGTATAATCTGCTCTAGATTCTCAACTCTTTGTAACGGCAGTATATGGCAGTAACTCATTTATTCATTCATTCTGGGGTCGTTGGGGGCTGGACCTTCTCCCAGCTGACATAGATGAAGTGGCTTCCTTGAGAAGCTCATGGGAGTTATAGCGGTACAAAATGGAAAAGGATTGGGGGTCCTCCAGGTGGAGGATGCCCAAACACGAGCACCTTTCCCTCGAACCTGAGGGGAACGCTGGAATATCAACCTGCGTTAAGATGTTTGCTTGTAGGAGGAGCTGCGTTTTCTCCTAATTAGTTCGCGTTGCTGAGTCGGGATGTTGTGGAATTCTCATCGCCGCCTCAGAGTCCGAGCCCACAAATGGACTATAATGGACTATATATATACAACAAACGTACCGCTGTTGGGTGGAGACCAGCAGTGGAGACGGTTCGATGTGGATGTTTCTCTGACGAGTCTGCACTCCTCGCCGCAGATCATCGCAGTGGAGTGGTCCGGGTCGAACCCAGAACCCTGAATGGACAGCAGAGCGCCGCCACCGAAACTGCCTGAATCACACGAGGAAGAACTTTTCAGTACCATAATATTCAACCTGAATAATGGGGCAAATCTGCATCGAAGGCATAACTAAAATATGAAGATGATCTGATGAAGTTTATGAGGCCATTTCTCTGTTTTAAGCTCTGATGGGGAAGAAGCTTTAGGGAGCTGAAAGGAGTGGGAGGAGCTTTCATTTAACAAGCCAAACCCCTTATAAAAACTCTATCATCGTTTATTTCTTGTCTTGTAAATTTTATCTTATTGAGTAATAACAGGTTGGAACCGGAAAAATGTGGAATATGACATTAGATTTATTGAAAATTTGAATAAATTGCTCTGAAAAGAAACCCTTCCTTATTTCGTTACCATATTGTGTTACTTTGTGACGCTACCATGTGATGTTACCGTGTTTTGCTACCATGTTATATCACCATATTATATTTTTATGTTACCATGTTATGTTAACATATTATATTACCGTGTTATGATATGATGTTATGTTGCCTTGTTATGTAACGTCATCATGGGTTGTTACTATGTTATATTATTAAATAATATAACCATGTTATGTTACTATGTTATATTACCATATTATATTACCAGGCTATGTTACCATGTAATGCTGTGTTACCGTGTTTTGTTACAATATTATATTACCCTTTTATGGATGTTACATGTTATGTTACCTTTTTATGTTACCATGTTATGTTATAATGTTATGTTACAATTTTATGTTACCATGTTATGTTATCTTTTTACGTTACCATGTTATGTTTCCATGTTATGTTACCTTGTTATGTTACAGTGTTATGTTACCATGTTATGTTACCATGTTATGTTACCATGTTATGTTTCCGTGTTATGTTACCTTGTTATGTTATAATGTTATGTTAGAATTTTATGTTACCATGTTATGTTATCTTTTTATGTTACCATGTTATGTTTCCATGTTATGTTACAGTGTTATTTTACGTTGTTATGTTACCATGTTATGTTACGTTTTTCTTATGTTAGATTCTAATGCCATTTTTCCCCCTACAAAAACAGAGAAACTAGACTAACAAGCACCACCTAATACTGGGAGTAAGGTAGAAACAAAAACAACATGAAGTAAACAGGATAATATTTGGGGGAACTGACATTAATTATCAATCTTGGATAACATTGATTAAAATCTCTATTGAACCCTTTATCTGGTGATTTATCTGGTGACGTCATCAAAGGCAACAGTCAGCGAAAGTGAGGAAGTTAATGAAAGAAAAATGGAGACGATGGAGGAAGTTCTTTTTTCTCTGCATTTAAATTGAATGTTTGAACCTATTTTGGATTTTTAACAGTGAAGGCACCCAAAACGTGACCAGCGCAGGTTCAGGCTGACTCTGCTTACCCTCGTCGGGCTCCACGCTTGTCAGGGTCAGCTCATACGTGAACATGCTGTCGGACTGGGCGTGACCTTTGACCCGGTGATTCAGCAGGACCGGGTAGGCCCCCCCAGGGTTGTTTCCAACGGTGCACCGAGCCTCGGTGTCGGACGCTGAGGTCACTTCACACGGGACGTTGTTGATGGTGACGGAGACCTGCTGAGGGTCACTGCCAAATCCCGAACCTGTCAATGTGACGACGGCGCCGCTCGGCCCTGTGGGAAAAAAAACGCATGGATGGATGCCGTACAAACAAAACAAGTTCTCTTAGTGTACAGTAGTAACTATGGAAACCATACATGAACCCATGAATGTTTATGATGTACTCCCTCAGTCTGTCTCTGTCTGTCTGTCTGTCTCTCTCTGTCTGTCTGTCTGTCTGTCTGTCTGTCTGTCTGTCTGTCTGTCTGTCTGTCTGTCTCTGTCTGTCTGTCTCTGTCTGTCTCTCTCAGTCTCTCTCAGTCTCTCTCTCTCTCTGTCTCTCTCTGTCTGTCTGTCTCTCTCTCTCTGTCTGTCTGTCTCTATCTCTCTCTCTGTCTCTCCCTGTCTCTCTCTCTGTCTCTCCCTGTCTCTCTCTCTGTCTCTCTCTCTGCCTCTCTCTGTCTCTCTCTGTCGCTCTCTCTCTGCCTCTCTCTGTCTCTCTCTGTCTCTCTCTCTGTCTCTGTCTCTGTCTCTCCCTCTTTCTGTCTTTTTTTCTTCCCCCCTTCTCTTCTTCTTTTTTGTCCATCCTTTCTCCGTCATTCTCTCCCTCCCTTTGGTTCTTTTGTCATCCTTCCTTCCCTCCATCCCTCTTTCATTCATTCTTTCACCTTTCCATCATCCCTCCTTCTCCTTTCCCCTGTATTTTGTTCTTCAGTTATCCCTCCTTCCTTCCCTCCTTCCTTCTATCCAGCCTCCACCCCTCCACCTGTCGCGTGAGGGGCCCTGTGCTCACCTGAGGTGGGGTTGATGGAGCTGATGACGGGGGTGTGCGTTGAAGAGTAGTTGAAGCTGAGAGGAGGATACTCCTCTGAGAAGACCTGAATATTGACCGTCTCCTGTCCCTCGCCGTGAGGAGGGGTCCTGCAGAGAAGCCGAGCCGCCGTCACCTCCTCCATCCCGCAGGGTTTCCCACCGATGGTCACGCTGGTGTTCCCCGGGGCGAAGCCGTTTCCTCTGATGACCAGAGGGGTGTTTCCTGCGATGCTGCCGGCCTTAGGGCTGAGGGAGGCCTGGGCCAGGCTCCTCAGGGTGACGGCACCGGATGCCAGACCTTTACTTCTCACGATCACCGTGACGGGGTGGACTCCTGCAGGCAGAGCCGCGACGCTCGCTGAGATCCGGCCATCGCTCACGGCGCTGACGTCCAGCTCTGTGCTGCTGACAGTCACGACCACATCCTCGGCGTCAGCGCCGAACCCGGAGCCGGAGATGGCGATGGTGGTGGAATTGTTGATGCTGTCGGGGGAAATAGCGGTGATGGTGGGGGTGACGGAGGAAGAGTAGGTGAAGGAGCAGTCTGAGGGGCAGGAGCTTTGGATCCGGTCGGCGGTGTAGACCACGTCACCTGTGCTTTCCGGAGCGGGGGAGGTGTCACAGGTGATAAAGGTATAATTCATGGACACGAGGATGCAGGGCTTGTTGGCGACCGTCACATGTCCGTCAGAGAAGCCAGAACCGCGGATGAGGATCCGCGTGTGGCCGGTTGGGCTGCCGACGCCAGGGGAGACTGAATCGACCACAGGAAGAACCACAAACCGGCGGTCGAGCTCGTTTTGGATCGCCACGACGGTGTTGCCGAGGTTGTTGACTCTGACAGCGACGAGGTAAGCCAGACCGATGGGAAGCTCACTGTCGGCGCCGAGGCGGCAGTGGATCTCAGAGGAGGAGCTGTTGACCACCTGACAGGGCTGACCGCCCACCGTCACCTACGGGATGGACAGAAGGTCAAAGTGAGCTCCGTCAAACATCAAGTGTAACAGTCGCTTAAAATAGCCGGTAGAACTCAAGGAGAGTGACGTTAGAAACTCTCTTGCCTTATTTTATGGAATTAAAAAGATCTTGTTAACCCTTTGATGTCCTGCTCAACCTTTTGGTTGAGCATATTTTGGGTTCCTATGTCGTATTGTCTTCCCATCTCCACCAGGATGATTATAAGATCTCTCTCCTCACTCACCAGTGTAACCATGGTAACGCCCCCCCTACCTGAAAGAACTACTCACCCCACTGACCTCAAAACCATCCCTCCGTTCTACCCACTCATACCGCCTCCTCCTTCCCCGGACTAAGCTCAGCACCATGGGTGATCGGACCTTCTGTTCTGCTGCCCCTCGTCTGTGGAATGCCCTCCCTGACCATCTCAGGGCTCCACAGACGACTGACACATTTAAAAAAGGACTTAAAACTTTCCTTTTTAGCAGAACCTATAACTGTAATTGACATTAATGCTTTTTGGTCAGGCTTTTATATAGTTATTATTTTATTTTTTATTGATGCTTTTATCTGCTTTTGCTTTGTAGCACTTTGAGATTTGATGCAAATGTAAAGTGAGTTATAAATTAAATGTATTATTATTATTTATTATTATTGAAAAATCGGACAGAAGCGGTTCATAACGTGACCCAGTGGCAGCATGTAGATGCTAAAGAGTAAGGGGCCGAGGACAGAGCCCTGGGGGACACCACAGGTCAAAGGGGACACAGAGGAGGAGGTATTCTGCTCACCTCATTGGCACAGGCGGTGTCGCTGAAGCCGCTGCCCTCCAGGTGGATGACCTGGTGGTACGTGCCCTTGTTGGGGCTGATGGAGACGACGGTGGGGGTGAAGCAGGCTGAGGCGGTGAAGGTGAGGCCGTTTGAACTGGGGTCAGGTGGGCACTGTGGGGAGGCGAGGCACTGTGAGGTGCTTCTGGAGACGCGAGGAGAACCTGGAGGAGACACAGTTGGACCGACTCTTTACTTGTTATTGTTTAGACTGAGGACTCACATGGATGATGATGTCTTATTATTACATCTCCTGGAGGACGAAGCTGCACTTAAAGTTACCTCCTGCTACGTAGTCGGCCTGCAGGTGTCTCACCCAGACCTTTGGTCTGCTGCTCTCATCCTGCAGAGGCTTGACTTTAACCACTCCATGCAGCACCAGGGTCCGGCCCGCGTCCACGTAGCCACTGGTGTAGTAATAATCCCCCGGCACGTTGAAGCGATGGCTGTAAGAGCCTGAGGGAAGACAGGAAGCAGTAACAACTCCCGTTTGTCACGTGTCTCTTATACTCTACGCATCAAAACGGCGCCCATAAAACACAGTTGGATATAATCACACACCGTCAGGACTACGTCTGCAGTACTGACCAGATCCTGAGCTCAGTAAAGGGGCGGCGCCCTCACAAGCTAAGTCCGCCCCTGCACACGCTACAAGCCCAAGAAATAGAAGACATTCTCTCGTCCTTCAGTCTCTCCAGCAGCTGGTCTAGTAGCATTGGACATTTATGTCAGCCGAAACCCATCAAATACTGTAGTACTGCAACAAAGACTAGAGTATTTGTAGGTGAAATAGATACTATTATAGTGGATCGTCAGTGGTGCCCATTGGTGCCCATTGGTACCCATTGGAGCCCATTGGTGCCCATTGGTGCCTATTGGTACCCATTGGTGCCCATTGGTACCCATTGGTGCCCATTGGTGCCCATATGAACCCATTGGTGCCCATTGGTGCCCATTGGTGCCCACGCTGTTGTCATGCTGGTGGTTGAGCATATTTGGAGTCTTTAGTTCTTGAAAACGAAAATTGTGAGCCGCTGACTGAACCTGTCTATAATCTGACTCAGCGGCAACATGTATATGCAAAAGAGTAAGGGGCCAAGGATGGTCCCCTGGGGGACACCACGGGTCAAAGGGGCCACTGAGGAGGGGCCTCCCAGCTAGGACCTACTTAGAGAACCCACCTGGGTTTTATTCGTGTGGGACCTACAAAGTTGACCCATGTGGACCTCAGTTAACTCCTATGGGGCCCCTTCACCTTATATCCGGGCCGTGGTGGGATTTTGGCCCACTCCTCTCCGTAGAACTGCTCTAGTGCAGCCGTGAATCATCAGGACCTGAACTGATCCGTTCAGGTCCTGATGTGAAACGGTTCTCTTGGGTTGTTTGCTATTCATTTATTTGTTCTAGTATTTCCGTCGCTAAAGTCCGTTCTGTTTGAAAGTGAGATTTTTGTGCCACTATGTGAGAAGTTTACAAAAGGAGAACTCAGAACTCAGAACAAACTAGCAAAGAGTTACATAATAATACAAACATACAACATGAAGTCATTTAAGGCTGTTAAACTTCTTAGCTCACGATGTTTTACTCTCATTTGGGAGAAGCTGAAAAACTCGTAGCTGCGGCGCTATCGAGACTCCGCTTTCTACCTTTGGTGGTTCTGGTGGCTCCGCTGTTGAGTGGACCGACACCATCATGGACGGTACCACTTGGGGTGGACGTACTGTAGACCCCGAAAGTCGTCGACTGGAAACTTTTGGCCTCCCAGCTCCACCTAACTTTGCCTCCGACAGGCACCGTCAGCGAGGAAGGCTCCCAGGCGTAACCTTGTCCGTAAGCTGGAACACACAGTCCAAAATAAAGTTACACATTCCAGATTCCACTGGGTGAGATGAAAGAACCTGCACCTGGAATACCTCTCTGGTTCTTCTCAACAGCCTCTTAATCCTGCTCTTACCTGCTTGTTGGGTTTTTATTTCCCCGAGTATCCTGATATATCTAAATCTAAACTCTTGTAAAGTGAGCACAGAGTTCCCCCTAGTGGGCAAAGGTGGTAATTTAGCTGCAAACTCTGCAAAGTGAATGAACCAAAGTCTATCCAACTGGTCCAAATGGAGAGTCCTCCAGGTCCGGTCCCAGAAGAACGGTGTAGAACATCATGAACTTTGTGGTGTTCCTACCAAATTTGATGATTATGGGTTGTTAGGCTAAAATGAAAATAACCAATGAGCAGAAGAAGTTCTGTTCTCCTGCTCATGGGAGGTTCTGGTCAGAGGTTTGTAGGAAGAGGAGAAACAGTCACATTGATGTACAGGTGAGAGTTTTCACGCTGGGAGGTTTTCCCCCTCCCTTCTGTGTTCTCCTTCAGTCGGCAGGGATCGAGTTGGACGCCTGCAGGAGGACAGAAAGGTGAACCTACTGCGGTGGAATCCCCGGTTGGAGACTGAGTAGGTCTTCTGACCCGACTGCATATCACACTGCAGCTCCTTCTCTGCGGCGGCGATCACGTCACACTCGGATCCTCCTGTCGCAAAGCAGCACAAAACAGGAGTGAGATCATACCTGACACCCGGAGCGGCTGTGGTTACATCGCACCACAGGTAGCCCAGCAGAACCGCTTCTCCCCTCAGCCACGAGTCGGACCTTTCCACTGAGTCGACTTTTGTCAGTCCTGAACAGAATGCTTGGAGTGGGGTTCAGAGTCAAGAGTCAAGCGGGTTCTGGTCCGAGTCGGTCCTTTGCGCTGCAGAACAAGCCACGCCAGTCGGAAGTCAAATATTCTTGCCTGTAATCCAAATCCCTAAAGGGTTAGGAGGTAAGAAAAGATGGGCCCAGATCCATTTCTACTGACAGGAAGGAGACCCATTGTGACACGCCCTTCAGTATCACTTCACAACGTGATGAATAAGTTTCACCTGCACCCATCACTATCAGTCTCACCCATCAATCACCTGTGTCTCACCTGCATGTTCACCCATCACTATCAGTCTCACCCATCAGTCACCTGTGTCTCACCTGCATGTTCACCCATCACTATCAGTCTCACCCATCAGTCACCTGTGTCTCACCTGCATGTTCACCCATCACTATCAGTCTCACCCATCAATCACCTGTGTCTCACCTGCATGTTCACCCATCACTATCAGTCTCACCCATCAATCACCTGTGTCTCACCTGCATTTTCACCCATCACTATCAGTCTCACCCATCAATCACCTGTGTCTCACCTGCATTTTCACCCATCACTGTCAGTCTCACCCATCAATCCCCTGTGTCTCACCTGCATGTTCATCCATCACTGTCAGTCTCACCCATCAATCACCTGTGTCTCACCTGCATGTTCACCCATCACTATCAGTCTCACCCATCAATCCCCTGTGTCTCACCTACATGTTCACCCATCACTATCAGTCTCACCCATCAATCCCCTGTGTCTCACCTGCATGTTCACCCATCACTATCAGTCTCACCCATCAGTCACCTGTGTCTCATCTGCATGTTCAGCCTGTCATCATTAGCTGCTGTCTTTAAAAGTCCCATCTTCACCCAAGTCCCCACAGGTCAATCAGCCTCAGCAGAGTCATCAGCCATCACCACCAGCATCCAGACTCTAATGGGGGCTATTCCATGACGCTGCTCAGACCATTGGCAGACACCAAGTGTTGAAACCAGTGGTGAACCCTGACACGGGTTAAATTTTGCTCAAAGGTCTTCTTCAGAAGTCTTCATCTTATTCTGCTTACCAACGCTGACTCGGTTGTCAGAGATGTTGGCGCTGAAACCAGATCCAGAGATGGTCAGCCTGGCTCCTCCCATCAAAGAGCCGGAGAGAGGGGAGATGCTGTAGACCTCCAGGACGTACTTGATGGTTGCATTCACACCGCTAGGAAACCAAAAGCACAGAAGAGTCAACTGCAGTGAACGTGAGTTCTCCGGCCGCCTGACACAACATGTTTCCATGGAAACAACATTTTTATATACTTTATACATAGTTGATCGACATTTTGAGCTACATTTGGAAAATCAGTCTGTTGGGGATTAATAGAGTTTCTCTCTCTCTCTCTCTCTCTCTCCAAAGTGGTGATAAAATTCTCCCCATCTGTCGGATCATCTTATCTACTGGTGCATCCGACCAGAACCCAGAACACCAGACTCAGTCATGTTACGTGGAAGAATAAAAGTTGTTGCAGCGGGCGATGCTGTCAGCGCCCTCGCCACGAAGCGTTGAGATGCCGTGGCGGGAGACGCACCTCGTCTGGGGGTAGCCATTGTTTCCAACCTGGACCTCCACCTTGTAGAGGCCGGGGGGAAGGCCCGGGAGGAGGCAGGTGATTTCTGCGGGCGTCCACTGCAGGATCTCACACTCCTCCGCGCCAACCAGAACCCTGCTGTCATCGTTCGCTCCTCCAAGGTTGGATCCCTGGATGGTCAGAACTCGCTCACCTTCACAAAGGAAATAAAACACAGGAAGGTTTTTGGATCAGGTGGAAAATAGCGAGCAGTTCTTCCCTTTAACCCTCTAATGCCCGGCTCCGCTGTTTGGTTCTGCTTGTTCGGAGTCTCTCTTTCTCAATGACAAATGTGACAGAACCTGTTTACGATCAGCAGGTGGATGCTGAAGAGTAAGGGGGCCGAGGACGGCGCCCTGAGGGACCCCGCAGAGGAGGAGGCAGTAACCATGACTACGGAGAAAGTCCTAATGGAGATATTAAATGAATTGATTGAAGACTCCTGGGTGAGGACATCAAAGGCTTCATTTGAAAGTGTTATTGTGAGTGTTTTCTCTGCCATCACTCTGTCATCACTCTGTCATCACTCTGTCATCACTCTGTCATCACTCTGTCATCTCACATCAGCCCTCGGATTCTTCTGCTCCAACACAGAAAGAACCAGAACGTCAGCATTACACAAGGCGACACGGGAGAAGACCTGAAAAGGTTTCAGACATTCCTCCAGCCTCCTGCTGACAGTCGCGTCAGAACAAAAGCGTCTCCGCGTCCCTCCGACCTTCAGACACGTACAATTACCATGAAATGTCACGGACCAGAGCGCCGTGTCAGACGATCCGCTGCCACAAATTCCCACGCCCCTCTAATGTAACGGACGCTTTCACGAATCGCCTGTGGAACACAGAACCGACCCGCTGAGGTCGCTGACATTTCAACGAGTACAACCCGCTGTTATCCCTCTCACCACACCGGGTCCCAGAACACAAAAAACACAACTCCCCTGGGAGCAGCACCCAGTCTGCACTGTAAAAATGTACTGTCGAAAATATACTTATAAAGCATACACTGTAAAAATGTACTGTCAAAAATGTTCTGTCAAAAATGTTCTGTTAAAAATGTTCTGTCAAAAATATACTAATAAAGAATAAACTGTAAGAAATGCACTGTTAAAAAAGATTTCTTGAAGAAAGCATTATGTAAAGCATTATAATGCTTTACATAATGCTTTACATAATGCTTTACATAATGCTTTACATAATGCTTTACATAATGCTTTACATAATGCTTTACATAATGCTTTACACTGTACAAAATAATGAAGAAATGAAGAAATAACAGTTAAACAGAATCAAATGATCGCCCCTAGAGACCATAACACTCTAAATAGTGCATGACTCAACTTAAGGGCTATGATGAATTATAATAAAGTTTTTTGTTGTTTTTAAAGGACATTACCATAAACAGGTATAAAATACATCAGCTTTTATTGTAATTTACTGTTAAAACAAAAAAAAAGAGTTCTTAACTGTGAGATTTGCGGTCTTCTAAGGAGCATACTCTATGGTTTTATATTTCTTGCATGAAACTTTCAAACAGTAACTAAAAATATTAACACAATTCAAAATATAGAAGTTTACGCTGAATTACTGTAAATCAAAAACAGTCATAATATGGGGAAACAATTTTAATACAATATAGTTCACCCTTTACAGCAGTAGGCGTTACTGATGTAGATCACCTGTTACATAAGTAGAAGTCCCTGATGTAGTTCACCTGTGACAATAATAGGTGTCGCTGTGATGTAGTTCATCTGTTACAGCAGTAGGCGTTACTGATGTAGATCACCTGTTACAACAGCAGGTGTCGTTGATTTGGTTCACCTGTTACAGCAATAGGCGTTACCGATGTAGATCACCTGTTACAACAGCAGGTGTCGCTGATTTGGTTCACTTGTTACAGCAGTATGCGTTACTGATATAGTTCACCTGTTACATAAGTAGAAGTCCCTGATGTAGTTCACCTGTGACAACAGTAGTTTTCGCTGTGATGTAGTTCACCTGTTACAGCAATAGGTGTCACTGTGATGTAGTTCACCTGGTAAAACAGCAGGTGTCGCTTTGATGTAGTTCACTTATTAAAACAAAAGGTGTCACTGTGATGTAGTTCAGTTATTACAACAATGGTTGTCGCTGTGATGTAGTTCACCTGTTACAACAATAGTTGTTGCTGTGATGTAGTTCACCTGGTAAAACAGCAGGTGTCGCTGTGATGTAGTTCACCTGTTACAACAATAGTTGCTGCTGTGATGTAGTTCACCTGGTAAAACAGCAGGTGTCGCTGTGATGTAGTTCACCTGTTACAACAATAGTTGTCGCTGTGATGTAGTTCACCTGGTAAAACAGCAGGTGTCGCTTTGATGTAGTTCACCTGTTACAGCAATAGGTGTCACTGTGATGTAGTTCACCTGGTAAAACAGCAGGTGTCGCTTTTATGTAGTTCACTTATTAAAACAATAGGTGTCACTGTGATGTAGTTCAGTTATTACAACAATGGTTGTCGCTGTGATGTAGTTCACCTGTTACAACAATAGTTGTCGCTGTGATGTAGTTCACCTGGTAAAACAGCAGGTGTCGCTGTGATGTAGTTCACCTGTTACAACAATAGTTGTTGCTGTGATGTAATTCACCTGGTAAAACAGCAGGTGTCGCTGTGATGTAGTTCACCTGTTACAACAATAGTTGTTGCTGTGATGTAATTCACCTGGTAAAACAGCAGGTGTCGCTGTGATGTAGTTCACCTGTTACAACAATAGTTGTTGCTGTGATGTAATTCACCTGGTAAAGCAGGCAACATTCCGATACCTCATGACCTTTCTGCACTTAAAACCAAAACATAACTATAAAGACGATTTCTTAATGTATTGCAGGTACTTTTTATATCTAACAATATTAGGTCCTACTATTAGTTTTTTTATACAAAATACTTATATTAACAATCCCTGGAGATGAAGACTCACCGATGACGGTGGTGGTCCCAGGACTCAGGCTTGTGATCTGGGGTGTGATGTCATCATCATAGGTGAAGGAGCCGCTGGCCGTCTCACTCATGTCTCCCATCGTCACGGTGACGGCCTGTGATCCTGCACTTCCCTGAAACAAGTAAAGTCATTAAGTCATCCCATTCATTCATTCATTCATCTGAACAGCTTTACTCAGTCTATAACTCCTTTTGGTTCACGCTATTGTATTTTCATATGACTGCCGGCTCAGAGACTCGCTTCCATGTTTGGTTTCTTCTGTTTTGTTTCTTTCATCCAGTCATTCATCCAGTCATTCATCCAGTCATTCAACCAGTCATTCAACCAGTCATTCAACCAGTCATACATCCAGTCATACATCCAGTAATTCACCCAGTCATACATCCAGTCATTCAACCAGTCATCCAACCAGTCATTCAACCAGTCATTAATCCAGTCATTCAACCAGTCATTCAACCAGTCATTCAACCAGTCATACATCCAGTCATACATCCAGTAATTCACCCAGTCATACATCCAGTCATTCAACCAGTCATTCAACCAGTCATACATGCAGTCATTCAACTAGTCATTCATCCAGTCATTCATCCAGTCATTCAACCAGTCATTCAACCAGTCATACATCCAGTCATTCAACCAGTCATTCAACCAGTCATACATCCAGTCATTCAACCAGTCATACATCCAGTCATTCAACCAGTCATTCAACCAGTCATACATCCAGTCATTCAACCAGTCATTCAACCAGTCATACATCCAGTCATTCAACCAGTCATTCATCCAGTCATTCAACCAGTCATTCAACCAGTCATTCATCCAGTCATTCAACCAGTCATTCAACCAGTCATTCATCCAGTCATTCAACCAGTCATACATCCAGTCATTCATCCAGTCATTCAACCAGTCATTCATCCAGTCATTCAACCAGTCATCCACCCAGTCATTCAACCAGTCATTCATCCAGTCATTCAACTAGTCATTCATCCAGTCATTTAACCAGTCATTCATCCAGTCATTCATCCAGTCATTCAACGAGTCATTCAACCAGTCATACATCCAGTCATTCACCCAGTCATACATCCAGTCATACATCCAGTCATTCAACCAGTCATTCAACCAGTCATTCATCCAGTCATACATCCAGTCATTCAACCAGTCATACATCCAGTCATTCAACAAGTCATTCATCCAGTCATTCAACGAGTCATTCAACCAGTCATAGATCCAGTCATTCACCCAGTCATACATCCAGTCATTCAACCAGTCATTCAACCAGTCATTAAACCAGTCATTCAACCAGTCATTCATCCAGTCATTCAACCAGTCATTCATCCAGTCATTCAACCAGTCATCCACCCAGTCATTCAACCAGTCATTCATCCAGTCATTCAACTAGTCATTCATCCAGTCATTCAACCAGTCATACATCCAGTCATTCAACCAGTCATACATCCAGTCATTCAACCAGTCATTCATCCAGTCATTCATCCAGTCATTCAACGAGTCATTCAACCAGTCATACATCCAGTCATTCACCCAGTCATACATCCAGTCATACATCCAGTCATTCAACCAGTCATCCAACCAGTCATTCAACCAGTCATTCATCCAGTCATTCAACCAGTCATTCAACCAGTCATTCATCCAGTCATTCAACCAGTCATTCATCCAGTCACACATCCAGTCATTCAACCAGTCATACATCCAGTCATTCATCCAGTCATTCAACCAGTCATTCATCCAGTCATTCAACCAGTCTTTCAACCAGTCATTCATCCAGTCATTCAACCAGTCATTCAACCAGTCATTCATCCAGTCATTCAACCAGTCTTTCAACCAGTCATTCATCCAGTCATTCAACCAGTCATTCAACCAGTCATTCATCCAGTCATTCAACCAGTCATACATCCAGTCATTCAACCAGTCATTCAACCAGTCATACATCCAGTCATTCAACCAGTCATTCATCCAGTCATTCAACCAGTCTTTCAACCAGTCATTCATCCAGTCATTCAACCAGTCATTCAACCAGTCATTCATCCAGTCATTCAACCAGTCATACATCCAGTCATTCATCCAGTCATTCAACCAGTCATTCATCCAGTCATTCAACCAGTCATCCACCCAGTCATTCAACCAGTCATTCATCCAGTCATTCAACTAGTCATTCATCCAGTCATTTAACCAGTCATTCATCCAGTCATTCATCCAGTCATTCAACGAGTCATTCAACCAGTCATACATCCAGTCATTCACCCAGTCATACATCCAGTCATACATCCAGTCATTCAACCAGTCATTCAACCAGTCATTCATCCAGTCATACATCCAGTCATTCAACCAGTCATACATCCAGTCATTCAACAAGTCATTCATCCAGTCATTCAACGAGTCATTCAACCAGTCATAGATCCAGTCATTCACCCAGTCATACATCCAGTCATTCAACCAGTCATTCAACCAGTCATTAAACCAGTCATTCAACCAGTCATTCATCCAGTCATTCAACCAGTCATTCATCCAGTCATTCAACCAGTCATCCACCCAGTCATTCAACCAGTCATTCATCCAGTCATTCAACTAGTCATTCATCCAGTCATTCAACCAGTCATACATCCAGTCATTCAACCAGTCATACATCCAGTCATTCAACCAGTCATTCATCCAGTCATTCATCCAGTCATTCAACGAGTCATTCAACCAGTCATACATCCAGTCATTCACCCAGTCATACATCCAGTCATACATCCAGTCATTCAACCAGTCATTCAACCAGTCATTCATCCAGTCATACATCCAGTCATTCAACCAGTCATTCAACCAGTCATTCATCCAGTCATTCAACCAGTCATTCAACCAGTCATTCAACCAGTCATACATCCAGTCATACATCCAGTAATTCACCCAGTCATACATCCAGTCATTCAACCAGTCATCCAACCAGTCATTCAACCAGTCATTCATCCAGTCATTCAACCAGTCATTCAACCAGTCATTCATCCAGTCATTCAACCAGTCATTCAACCAGTCATTCATCCAGTCATTCAACCAGTCATACATCCAGTCATTCATCCAGTCATTCAACCAGTCATTCATCCAGTCATTCAACCAGTCATCCACCCAGTCATTCAACCAGTCATTCATCCAGTCATTGAACTAGTCATTCATCCAGTCATTCAACCAGTCATTCATCCAGTCATTCATCCAGTCATTCAACGAGTCATTCAACCAGTCATACATCCAGTCATTCAACAAGTCATTCATCCAGTCATTCATCCAGTCATTCAACGAGTCATTCAACCAGTCATAGATCCAGTCATTCACCCAGTCATACATCCAGTCATTCAACCAGTCATTCAACCAGTCATTAAACCAGTCATTCAACCAGTCATTCATCCAGTCATTCAACCAGTCATTCAACCAGTCATTAAACCAGTCATTCAACCAGTCATTCATCCAGTCATTCAACCAGTCATTCATCCAGTCATTCAACCAGTCATCCACCCAGTCATTCAACCAGTCATTCATCCAGTCATTCAACTAGTCATTCATCCAGTCATTCAACCAGTCATACATCCAGTCATTCAACCAGTCATACATCCAGTCATTCAACCAGTCATACATCCAGTCATTCAACCAGTCATTCAACCAGTCATTCATCCAGTCATTCAACCAGTCATACATCCAGTCATTCAACCAGTCATTCAACCAGTCATTCATCCAGTCATTCATCCAGCTCACATTCAAAGTGAGCGAGGACAACCGGCGGTCTGTAGACTTACTGCTGGAGTTCTGCAGGTAAGTTCTGAGTGACAGGCTTCGATCAGGTGACATTCCTCGCCGCCGACACCAATCGTGGCGTTCCTGCTGAAACCGGAGCCTCCGACCGTCAGAACTGTACCTCCTGTGAGCAGGAACCAGAGGTTGGGCATCACTTCCTATTTCAATGTCCATGTTTTCTAAAACTCCCGATTATAAGATGAACTGGTCCCACGCTGTCGTCCCTGACAGCAAGGGTCTATGCCCGAAAAGTCCCCAATCCCCGGCGTTGTACCAGCAACCCAACTGACTAAACTCATTCATAATGTCAAACTGTTTCTATGAAGTCAGCAGTCTGTTCTAGGATCAGATCCCAAAACAGGAACTATTATCATAAAACAGGAACTCTTATCATAAAACAGGAACTCTTATCATAAAACAGGAACTATTATCATAAAACAGGAACTATTAAAGTAAAACAGGAACTATTAGAGTGAAACATGAACTATTAGAGTAAAACATGAACTATTAGAGTAAAACAGGAACTATTAGAGTGAAACATGAACTATTAGAGTGAAACATGAACTATTAGAGTAAAACATGAACTATTAGAGTAAAACAGGAACTATTAGAGTAAAACATGAACTATTAGAGTAAAACATGAACTATTAGAGTGAAACATGAACTATTAGAGTAAAACATGAACTATTAGAGTAAAACAGGAACTATTAGAGTAAAACATGAACTATTAGAGTAAAACATGAACTATTAGAGTCAAACATGAACTATTAGAGTCAAACACGAACTATTATCATAAAACAGGAACTATTATCATAAAACACGAACTATTATCATAAAACAGGAACTATTATCATAAAACAGGAACTATTATCATAAAACAGGAACTATTAGAGTAAAACATGAACTATTATCATAAAACAGGAACTCTTATCATAAAACATGAACTATTAAAGTAAAACAGGAACTATTAGAGTGAAACATGAACTATTAGAGTAAAACATGAACTATTAGTGTAAAACATGAACTATTATCATAAAACACAAACTATTAAAGTAAAACAGGAACTATTAGAGTAAAAAAGGAACTATTAAAGTAAAACAGGAACTATTAGAGTAAAACAGGAACTATTAAAGTAAAACATGAACTATTAGAGTAAAACATGAACTATTAGAGTCAAACACGAACTATTATCATAAAACAGGAACTATTATCATAAAACACGAACTATTATCATAAAACAGGAACTATTATCATAAAACAGGAACTATTAGAGTAAAACATGAACTATTATCATAAAACAGGAACTCTTATCATAAAACATGAACTATTAAAGTAAAACAGGAACTATTAGAGTGAAACATGAACTATTAGAGTAAAACATGAACTATTAGAGTAAAACATGAACTATTATCATAAAACACAAACTATTAAAGTAAAACAGGAAATATTAGAGTAAAAAAGGAACTATTAAAGTAAAACAGGAACTATTAGAGTAAAACAGGAACTATTAAAGTAAAACAGGAACTATTAGAGTAAAACATGAACTATTAGAGTAAAACATGAACTATTATCATAAAACATGAACTATTATCATAAAACCGGAACTATTATCATAAAACAGGAACCATTAGAGTAAAACATGAACTATTAGAGTAAAACATGAACTATTAGAGTAAAACCGGAACTATTAGAGTAAAACATGAACTATTAGAGTAAAACATGAACTACTAGAGTAAAACATAAACTATTAAAGTGAAACAGAAACTATTAGAGTAAAACAGAAACTATTAGAGTAAAACAGGAACTATTAGAGTAAAACAGGAACTATTGGAGTAAAACATGAACTATTAGAGTAAAACAGGAACTATTAGAGTAAAACATGAACTACTAGAGTAAAACATAAACTATTAAAGTAAAACAGGAACTATCAGAGTAAAACACGAACTATTAGAGTAAAACAGAAACTATTAGAGTAAAACACAAACTATTAGGGTTAAAATATAAACCATTAGAGTAAAACATGAACTATTAGAGTAAAACATGAACTATTAGAGTAAAACAGGAACTATTAGAGTAAAACACAAACTATTAGAGTAAAACAGGTACTATTAGAGTAAAACATGAACTATTAGAGTAAAACATGAACTATTAGAGTAAAACATGAACTACTAGAGTAAAACATAAACTATTAAAGTAAAACAGGAACTATTAGAGTAAAACATGAACTATTAGAGTAAAACATGAACTATTAGAGTAAAACATGAACTATTAGAGTAAAACAGGAACTATTAGAGTAAAACACAAACTATTAGGGTTAAAATATAAACTATTAGAGTAAAACATGAACTACTAGAGTAAAACATAAACTATTAAAGTAAAACAGGAACTATTAGAGTAAAACATGAACTATTAGAGTAAAACAGGAACTATTAGAGTAAAACAGGAACTATTAGAGTAAAACATGAACTATTAGAGTAAAACATGAACTATTAGGGTAAAACAGGAACTATTAGAGTAAAACACAAACTATTAGGGTTAAAATATAAACTATTACAGTAAAACATGAACTATTAGAGTAAAACAGGAACTATTAGAGTAAAACAGGAACTATTAGAGTAAAACAGGAACTATTAGAGTAAAACATGAACTATTATCATAAAACAGGAACTATTAAAGTAAAACAGGAACTATTAGAGTAAAACACAAACTATTAGGGTTAAAATATAAACTATTAGAGTAAAACATGAACTATTAGAGTAAAACAGGAACTATTAGAGTAAAACATGAACTATTAGAGTAAAACATGAACTATTAGGGTAAAACAGGAACTATTAGAGTAAAACACAAACTATTAGGGTTAAAATATAAACTATTACAGTAAAACATGAACTATTAGAGTAAAACAGGAACTATTAGAGTAAAACAGGAACTATTAGAGTAAAACAGGAACTATTAGAGTAAAACATGAACTATTAGAGTAAAACAGGAACTATTAAAGTAAAACAGGAACTATTAGAGTAAAACACAAACTATTAGGGTTAAAATATAAACTATTAGAGTAAAACATGAACTATTAGAGTAAAACAGGAACTATTAGAGTAAAACAGGAACTATTAGAGTAAAACAGGAACTATTAGAGTAAAACATGAACTATTATCATAAAACAGGAACTATTAAAGTAAAACAGGAACTATTAGAGTAAAACACAAACTATTAGGGTTAAAATATAAACTATTAGAGTAAAACATGAACTATTAGAGTAAAACAGGAACTATTAGAGTAAAACATGAACTATTAGAGTAAAACATGAACTATTAGAGTAAAACGTGAACTATTATCATAAAACATGAACTATTATCATAAAACATGAACTATTAGAGTAAAACATGAACTATTAGAGTAAAACATGAACTATTATCATAAAACAGGAACTATTATCATAAAACAGGAACCATTAGAGTAAAACATGAACTATTAGAGTAAAACATGAACTATTAGAGTAAAACAGGAACTATTAGAGTAAAACAGGAACTATTAAAGCAAAACAGGAACTATTAGGGTAAAACATGAACTATTAGAGTAAAACAGGAACTATTACAGTCAAACAGGAACTATCAGAGTAAAACAGGAACTATTAGAGTAAAACAGGTACTATTAGAGTAAAACAGGAACTATTAGAGTAAAACAGGAACTATTAGAGTAAAACATGAACTATTAGAGTAAAACATAAACTATTAGAGTAAAACACGAACTATTAGAGTAAAACATAAACTATTAGAGTAAAACATGAACTATTAAAGTAAAACATGAACTATTAGAGTAAAACATGAACTACTAGAGTAAAACATGAACTATTAGAGTAAAACAGGAACTATTAGAGTAAAACATGAACTATTAGAGTAAAACAGAAACTATTAGAGTAAAACAGAAACTATTAGGGTTAAAATATAAACTATTAGAGTAAAACATGAACTATTAAAGTAAAACATGAACTATTACAGTAAAACATGAACTATTAGAGTAAAACATGAACTATTAGAGTAAAACATGAACTATTAAAGTAAAACATGAACTACTAGAGTAAAACATGAACTATTAGAGTCAAACAGGAACTATTAGAGTAAAACAGGAACTATTAGAGTAAAACAGGTACTATTAGAGTAAAACAGGAACTATTAGAGTAAAACAGGAACTATTAGAGTAAAACATGAACTATTAGAGTAAAACTTGAACTATTAGAGTAAAACAGGAACTATTAGAGTAAAACATGAACTATTAGAGTAAAACATGAATTACTGGAGTCGATTCACAACGGTTAGGAAGTTTATTTGAAAACATATTATGTGTTTTTTTCTTTAAAAAGCTCCTCCTAGTGGGTAAAACATGAACCCTCGGAGTAAAATATGATAAATACCAGATCGTTCTCCTTCAGTCTGTTCATATGCACCACATTTGGACTTGTAAGATAATCATTGGGATCATTGAGCGAAGGAGACTCCAGAACTTCCCAGAAAAAGAGATGAATCAGGGAATCTGAGCCGAAGGCGACGTCTTACCTGCCACGCTTCCAGAGAGCGGGGAGAAGGAGGAAACAATCAGCTGGTAGGTGAAGCGGGACATGTCGGCGTTCTCAAAGCGAGCGGTCCCCAGAGAGGGGAAGTTGACCACCACTGGGTGGGTGCCGGCAGCAGAACCGCCCACTCTGCACTCCTGAGTGGTCGCTGCCATGGCGTCCACAAAACAAACGAGATGAATCAGTAACTGTGTTGAGAAAGGAGAGGTGGGAGTTCTGTGTCGAGGATCCTGTCACTCACCGGTGATCTTCTCAACATGGCATCTGGCCTGTCCCACGAAGATAGAGGCGTTTTCGGTGGTGAAGCCCGTCCCAGTGACGGTCAGAACCGTCCCCAGGGAAGAAGATCCTGAGAAAAGAGAGATGCAAAGGATGAATAAAGATTCAAATCTATCATTATGTCATGAGCGCACTGGGAAAAGTTCCGTTTACTTTACACCAAAGAGGCGGATTCGTCCCCGCGACGCCCGGCGGGAGGACGGAACCAGTGGCAACAAGGACAAAAGTCCTGGATTAGGAGGGGGGTTCTGGAATTCAAACTTGAACAGTAAAACCGAGCCACACCCTCCTTCAGCTAAATGGTGCCCCATGCGGCGCTTTCTTTCTTCCAACACCGCTAACGTAGCTTAGCATTAGCGTTGCGTTACGTGCAGCTACTCTCGTCTACTAGCATTTATTTTGTGTACAATAGTGTCACTGTGTGTGGTTTGAAGAGAACACAATAAAAGTTACATTGATAATTTCAAAGCGCGTGTTAACGTATTTGTACTACCATTTAACTAATATATATATATTTTTACGGAACTCGGTGGAAGACGGGATAAAATATGTTGGATGGTGGATCCAGATAAAGGATATTTTAGCGTTGGAATACGTATTCATGATTTAATGGTTAATTATTATGAACGTTATTATTATTTATATTATTCCCCTAAAAGTGGAGGATATTATGGAATCGCCGTCGCCGCATCTGCCGCAAATCCTTCATGTCAATAACTCAAAAACTATTTCATGGATCATTCTCACATTTTGAACAAACATAGGTATCAGAGCGAGGAAGAACTGGGGTGATTTTGGGAGAGGTTGGGTGAATACCTAACCGTTGGTCCGATTTAGTCCAAATGTTTTGGTGCCGATGAATCGACTCGATCAGATCCGTCTTCTAGGTGTCACATTTGAATAAAATTTTATTTAAGGTGTTCCATCGGCGGGATTGCTTGTACAATGCAGGGGAGTGGGGACTTTTGAGGATACCGCTTTGGTGTCGGGAGAAACAGCGTAGAACTAGTTGAACCAAAAGTCCTTTTGGAGCTTTGGGCCGAGGTACGCGCTCGGCTCGGTTCCCTGACATGCTTCTCATTGATGGACCTTCCTCCACCTTTATGTAAGGCTTTATCTGTACCGTCACACACACCTTGAGACGGGCTGACTCCAGTCACAACCGGAGTTCTGTCCTCGGCCCATTCGAAGCTGCAGTCACCAGAACACCTGGACACTAAACCGTTGATTTCTGTCACCGCCTGTGAAAAGAGGCCCAAACATCCAGAACTGAGCTTAAGAAAGTGAAAGTCTGGATCGCACAGCAGTCTTAACAACAGAACCGTTTAAGACGGTAGCCTCCGGTTCAGATCTGTCACGCTCAGGAACATAGACTAAATCCTGCCCGGGGCGCCAAAATAACCTAATGCTGCTGCAGCGATACCGACAGAACCGGATCTGCAGGAGTTAGAAGAAGGACGTGTACAAGAGGATCTCAGGAGTCAGTGACAGAGGCTGAAACCCAGAACCGGGCGCGCCGGAGGTCGCCACTCTACCTGGGGTTTGGGTTCCCAGACACGCAGGAAACTGGGCGGGAGATATCGCCACAAAGTCCCGCCCTTTTTCTTCTCATAGGCCGAGAACTCTGCATTTGGACCAGAAACCGACGAGGAGTTTATCTGTGAAGAGAATACACGTGACGATAAGTCTCAGTCAAACCTTTATGGGTCAGAACCGAAGACATTCAGCGTGAGAAAGTACTGCTCAGGAAAGTACTTGTACTACCAACCTGTGCTGCAATGTCTAGGTTTACTACAGTCAAGTATTCAGATGATGAACGTCTCCGTCAACGCCTTGTCAATAAAAGCGAAGCAACCAGGAAATGGTTTCCGGACCAAGTCCGAACCAAAGCTCAAAATAACTTTCCTTATTCAAAGTATTACTTTTGAAAACACTTACACACATTTAAGTATGAGTTAGTATTAAAATCAACCCTTTTATATAAGTCAAACAAATATCGTTGATCTTTTTTTTCTTCGGCATATTTATTCAAGACTTTCAAGAATATGAGACAAAAAATAAAGGAGTCTATACTGGATCAACATCCGCGTCAGTCCACCTTTACTCTAGGCCCAACCCTCTACAAACGGTCCTGGAGAGCTGGAGTCTGACCTGGAGCAGAGGATGGTCTCCTGGGACCGTCAACATCTCCACCATCCACTTGGGTCTCCTGCAGTTTCCCTGCCAATCCACCCGGACCTTCCCCATCCCTGCGATTCCCTCCAGAGCGAACTTCAGGTCTTCCTCACTGATGTCCACCGGCAGGCCTGAGAGGAAGCACAGGTCGGAGGTGTTAGCGTCCAATGCTCGGGACATTCTGAGCACTGACTGAAGACTGGATGTTGGAAGGGTCAGTTTGTGGTGAGTGCTCTTATTTTGAAGGAGAAGAGTGGATGTCGGGTGGGTCAGATTATGTTGAGTGCTCTTATTTTGAAGGAGAAGAGTGGATGTTGGGTGGGTCAGATTATGTTGAGTGCTCTTATTTTGAAGGAGAAGAGTGGATGTTGAGTGGGTCAGTTTGTGGTGAGTGCTCTTATTTTGAAGGAGAAGAGTGGATGTTGAGTAGGTCAGTTTGTGGTGAGTGCTCTTATTTTGAAGGAGAAGAGTGGATGTCGGGTGGGTCAGATTATGTTGAGTGCTCTTATTTTGAAGGAGAAGAGTGGATGTTGGGTGGGTCAGATTATGTTGAGTGCTCTTATTTTGAAGGAGAAGAGTGGATGTTGAGTGGGTCAGTTTGTGGTGAGTGCTCTTATTTTGAAGGAGAAGAGTGGATGTTGAGTGGGTCAGTTTGTGGTGAGTGCTCTTATTTTGAAGGAGAAGAGTGGACGTTGGATGGGTCAGTTTGTGGTGGGTGCTCTTATTTTTGACTTCCCCCGGCTCTACCGGTTCTGACCCACCTACAGCCCGGTCTCCATCTCTTATCACGTCAAAGGTGCCCGTCAGGGGAGGGCTGGCTCTCTGGCGGCGGGTGATGGTTACGCCGCCGTCTCCCTCCGCGTACTTAACCGTGTCGCCGCTGCTGTTGGACATCTGTGAAACACACAGAGAGAAACGGTCACTCAGAGATTCCTTTCATCTGAGATGATAATGAACGTTATTTGTGATCTGTTCTCGGGTGAGGAGGATCTACAAACACTCACACCTCTGAGCAACTTCTGAGGGACGCCATGTTTGTGCAACATCCTCAGTTACTGCCTTTCCTCATTTCTCCTTAAAGCACACAACGACATCATCTGACCGCTGTGATAATGTGTAATAGTAATAACAGTCATTATTTCACCCAGCATTATGCTGCCTCAAAGTAAACCGGGCCAATGCCAACGTCACCGACAACAAGGGTGCAGCCCCAAAAGGCCCCAAACCCCCTGCGTTGTACAAAAACCCGTCGGACCTTTTACAAGTTACTCTTCATCTTTTTACATTCCTCCTCGCTAATCCTCACAGCTTCCACTCCTCCAAACTTAGCTGGAGGGCTAAGAAGGTTTACGAGCAACTTTAATCTCCGTTAAAATGTCGCCTGACCCTCGGGGGCAATTTTCAGAAAATGTCGTGATTCTAAGAATTTCCTGGGAGTTCCTTTGCTTTGAGCTGCTCTCTAAGAAACGGTCCCACGGTTCCTGCTCTGCAGACTCCGAACCATTTGACTCTTCTCGCGCTCCACGCTCCGTCCCAACTTCTTCTGCTGGTTACCTGCTGCCTCCACCTCCTCATCTCCACCCTGTCCTCACAGAGCATCGCCTTCATCGTTCATTCTGTCCCAGCGACGTCCTTTCTCCAGTCTCACCCGGACGCATGTCTTCTAGGTGGACCATCAGCCCAGACTCCAGATCTCTACCGCCACAGTCAGAAGACTTGTCCTCGGCTACAAACCTGAACCCTCAACATTTTCATAAAGACGTGAGGCTCCCATCCACAGATCTGTACCTGGACCGGTTCTGGTTTCTGAATCAAGAGGGTAATTCTCTCTGTATCTGAGACACCTGGTGTCCCCCAGGGCTCCGTCCCCGGCCCCTTACTCTTTGGCGTTCACCTGCTGCCACCGGGCCCCAGTTACAAACAGGTTCAGTCACACGTTTCAACGAGACACGGAGACCCAGAAGGACTCAGCGCCTCTGAGTTCTTCTGCAGGTCAGTTTTAGGCGTTCCGTTTCATTACCTGCATGAAGCCGACTTGGAGAAGAGGGAACCCGTGTGCACAGTCTGCTGGCGTGGCCCGGATGTTGTAGCTGGTTCCTGAATCCGTCGTGTCTTTGGTCACAGCGATGGACTCGAAAAAGTGACCTTGACTCTCAAACGGTGGCGGCCTCCTCTCCAGAAGGACAACTGTGAGGATAAATGAATGCGTCACCCCCTGGGTTTTAAATTCTTCCACAGAAAGACAAGAACCTGCTCCACTATCAGTGGACCAGGAACCAGGAAGTTGGAACAACCAAATGTGATCTTATTGCAGTGAATGGTTTCTGAAGCTCAGAGCTACTCTCAAGCTGTGCACCGTTGTCATTGCGTGTGGTGGCCGTCTTTCCGATATGAACGGCGTCCACGTAGAAGTCTGCCCCGGACGCATCTTTGTGGAGCCTCAGCTCCTGCAGTTTGTACGTGCTCCCGATGTATTCGGTCTTCAGGGACCTCAGCAGGTCCACGCATTTATACGCCCATCTGTCAGGGAAAGCACATTTGTAGGTTCACAGAGAACCTGCGAACCAAAACCTGCAGACAAGAACCCGCTCACGCTTTTTACTGACTTATCTCCCGTAGTGAAGGCTGTGCTGGTCTCCGCCGTCTGGGTCTCGGTTCTGCCCTTGCTGTTGCGATAACTGAACTTTACTTCCACTACATCCTTCAGCACTCCTTTGTAGGCGAAGCAAAGCTGCAGGGGCGAGGATCGGAAATGTTGTTTTATTTTTAGTCACAGTTCACTTAACATAAAGAGACATTTAATCACACACCCGGTCCGAACCCGCTGGTCTTAGAACTTCTGCCGTGTGGATTTTGCTGAACCCGTCAAGCATTCCCAAGGGCTTTGGAAAACCTCCTGACAAGTGAAGTGAGCTAATGTACCTCAATCAAATCAAGTTTCACTTCCTCCTAGAGAAACGCAACACGGTACAGCCAACCCGGTTCCTTCCAGACCGGTTCTCCTCAGACAGTCAGGAGATAAGGTGCCTTCCCTCAGCGGTGCAAAGCCAATTTTGCAAAAATGATAAATTGTGCCAAATAATAAGAAAAAGAGATGTTTATCTGTGCACACGCGACACAAAACAACATACAAACCCTGGCGCTCGACGCCTCCGTCACATGGTCCACGCTTCATGATGTGTTCAGATACGATGGGATATTTATAAGCCAGAAAAGTTGGGGATATTAAAGAATCTTCATCGCAGACGCCGCAGATCCTTCACGTTAGCGTGAAAACTCAAAACCTGTTTCGTGGAACATTTTAGAGCCACGTAAACCTCAGAGGGATTGAATGGATTGTTTCCAACTTTATACCCTCGTTGACCTCGGCGTGAGGAAGAACTGGACTGATTTGGGGACCGATCTTTTCTACATTTACATGATGGTTTCATTTCTGAACCGTTTACTTTAATAGTTCATATGTCACTCACTCATTTGGAACGTAAAAACACTGTGGACGTAACTTCACATTTAATTTGAGGAGTTCCATCAGGAAGGTTGCTCGTACGATGCAGGTGAGTGGGGACTTTTCTGTGTCTGTATATGCCTTTGACCTCTAACCTTTAACCTTGTGCATGAGTAGACCTTGCCTGGTGTGAATCATGCGCGTAAACTTGATTCATAAAGGAGTGAAATGAAGGAAGTAGGCGCTGGGGCTGAACACAGCATTACAAATACCGTACACGCATGAATGCAGCATAATTCAGATCCAAACATCTGAAGATGTGAGTCTGAAACCAGCGGCTCCTGGAGATCTATCCTGTTAAACTGGAGCTACGCTTCCTCCCCAGCAACCGGTCCATATCCCTGAAAGGGCCCCGATCCCCTTCGTCGTACATTCCTAAATCTACCCTAAGTATAAGATTATATTAAGATACAAACAAGATAACGATAATGCTGGCGGCGCCACTAGGGTCCAACGCGGCATTTAGGACGTTGACAATGTCTTAGCCTCACAGGCTGAGAATGAGAGATGACTATAAAGACGTTGAGGGACTCACCATGGGATGCTTATCCAATGAAATCGCTCCGTATGTGAGACCAGAGGGTTTGGTGAAACTGCTATGGAAAAGAATCTCAGCGTTCTTCAGCGACCACTCGCCACAGCAGGCGCCCTTTTGCACCGGCTTCCCAGCGTCATCGTTGACCTGGAGGGTGCGAGACACCAGCGAACAGTGAGGCACCGAACCCAGATGCTGTCCAGAGATTTGACCTGTATGACCTTATCGCTCTGACCTGAAAGTCGTCATCCTCAAAGTCATGGAAGTAGGACACATCGGTTCCTTCCTGGATCAGGATCTCTCCGGGACACTCGGCCTTCATCAGGTCCTCCAGAGCCGACTGCACCTGAACACAGCATCACAGCGGCTTCACGTTAGTCCCGGTAGTCGTATCATCATCATCATCATCATCATCATCATCATCATCATCATCATCATCATTATGATCATCCTCATCCTCATCCTCATCACCCTCATCATCCCCATCCTCAGGCCTAAAACACAATCTGTCTGATTGGACAATCCATGGTGAAGCTGTATGTTTGCAGATATGAATAGATTAAGACAGAACCAGATTTCAGCAGACCTCAGATCCAGTGGCATTGAAAGCGATGGGCTTCGAAAGAACTCCGTCCCAGAGCAGCGTGAATGTCTCCATGTTGCTCCTCCCCTTCGTGACCTCAGCAACGGTCACGTTTGTGTCCGCGTCAAAAACCTCATGGCTGAGAGGTTTGAAGTCTCCTGTTGTCAAAAAAGACCAAATGGTCGCCCAAAAATGAGATTCTTCCGCCTCGGACTTCACCGACTGAACCGTTCCCTGACCTCCTGCTTTTATGTCCCGTCTTACCTCTGTCAGAATTGAATGTGACGGTGTAGTGAGATCCTTCGCCGTCCTCCTGTTTGGTGACCGTGACCGTGTCCGGTTTGATGGACCAAAGGTCGCTCAAGGCCGATTCCACCTCGTCAGCGTCGGCGCCGAGTGGAATGGGTCCTAGAGAGGAAAAAGGCAGATCTGCTGACAAACATCAAAGCTGGCGGATGTGATGTGGTCTCACGTGAATGAATGGTGAAGACGTACCGGTCCTGGCGGCTTCATAGCCCAGGCTGAAGGAGATGCTGCCGCAGAGATGGCTGGCACAGTCGCTGCTGACGCTGACCTTCTGCACCTCCTGGACGGCGCTGACAGCACTGGGCGGGAATTCCAAGTCCAAGCCCTGAGACGCAGAGAGAATGTTGTTCTATTCTTTTCTTTGTGTGGGCTTTGGTCAAACGTCTTAGACCTCAAATCTTACCCAAGACTCTCAGAAATGTACCTTTATTAAAATCCTTGGAGAGATTCCGATGAAGACAAAACACACGGACCACCAGCATCGTGAAATAAACGGGGGAAAACCTTTACAAAACCGGACACGTCTTTTCCATTTAACCGCTAGTCTTTGGATTAACTTAATAAAACAACAGGAAACATTTCCACATGATTTCAGGCTTTTCTTTTAGCACAAAGCAATTCAGTTTGGGCAAGAGAATTCATTTGGGTTGGATTAAGTCGGTTAACTTTGGTAATTTCAGTACTGCAAGATTAGCTGGACCAACCCGTATACAATTAAACCGGACATAATCCCAGTTAGGGAGTTTAATAAACCCTAATAAAAGGAGTTGGAAGCATTCCAAATTGATAGAATCGAATAAATTCAACCAACCTTGATATTTGAGTGAGGCCAGATCCAATCTTCTGAATCCAATCAACCCCGGTAAATTATATTTATCCAACCAAGTATATTACGTTAGTCCAACATAATTACCTAGCGCCGACAGAAACCCATGTATTTATGTGGAAATACTTTACAGAAGGTTTTGTGTGCGGGTGGAGGACTACCATAAAACCAGCCGCTGCTAAATGGTCTTTATCCTTATAATCATTTTGGCAAATGTTCTTTCTAAAAATCCTATTGCTAGTTAAATTAGAAAATTGCAACATTAATATTTGAGTTATAAATACGATGGCAGTAGCAGGCGTTAGCATAGCACTAGATATGAGGCAAACAGCATGCTAGTTCTGTCTAACGGTAAAGGAGGATGTGCCTCGGGTTCTTGGTTCAAGCCCCCTGTAAACATGAACTGACAGCATGACTCAGAGATCTGTGGTTAATATTAAAGGCTGTGCTTTGGACAGTTTTTAGGGCTTATGTTGACCTGCCTCACAGATAAGCCTGGTGTTGGGCCCCTTTTCTATCTTTCTTTTGAAGTTTCTGAACATTCTGCCGACAAAGAGCTAAAAACAAAAAACAAAAAAAACAACAACAAAGACAACAACAAAGATTTTATGCTAAGTAACCACACGTGTTTAGCTAGCAGCTGAAAGGTCGATGGAAATTAAATCCAGGATCTTGCTCTTTTTGATAAATGTTAACAAACTTTTAGGACTAAACAACGAAACGCAAACAAAAAAATCACCCTGACCCATAAAATTCACAAAATTCCTCCTAACCTAAATGTTTGGAGCGTTTTCCAGGAAACGGCCAGATAGAAATGAGCGTGACATCACGCCGAATGTCTGATATGAACATGATGAAACAGCGCCCCCTAGTTTGGCTGTAATAAGCAGTGTGGCAACCAACACGGGTCTCAGCTTTAGCTGAATCTGTGACTTATAGTCACCATAAAGTCATGAAATAAAATAGACACACAATCCACGGGTCATAAAATCTCATCTGACATGAATGTTATTTTGATTTTCTGTGGAACATGTTCCCTCATGTCCGGTCAACATGACCAGTTCGTTTTCGCGTCCCAGTTGGCGAGTTCTGTGAGCCTCCCCTTCCTGCAGAGTCTGCCAAACATCCCTGCTGATGAAACCTCCTCCCAGAACCTTCGGCGAGGTCCAAGACGTTCAGTGCATGACTGCAGATCGGCTGAGATCTCTCAGATTGACTCCCGGAGATGCTCTCTGACCATCTTCTCATTCCATTATTGATAAAAGTCTGACTAAATGGACTGTATGATTTGTAGACGCAACCAGATCTACTACAACGACACCAGCACTATAAACCTCACAGAAAGTTCCTTATACTTATACTTTATTCTTCACTTCATCCACTTAAGTGAGTGATATTCATTGGACTGCCACCTCTGCACCATCGCCACCAAAAAAAGTTGATCTTGGCGCACTAACCTGATGTTCCACTGACCTTTCAGGTAAACAAGCAGTAATCTTTTCCTATGTGTGAGTCATCTGTTTCTGTGTGAGTAATCTGTTACTTTGTGTGAGTAATCTGTTACTACGTGTGAGTAATCTGTTAATACGTGTGAGTAATCTGTTACTAAGTGTGAGTAATCTGTTTCTACGTGGGAGTAATCTGTTACTGCGTGTGAGTAATCTGTTTCTACGTGGGAGTAATCTGTTACTGCGTGTGAGTAATCTGTTTCTACGTGGGAGTAATCTGTTACTTTGTGTGAGTAATCTGTTTCTACGTGGGAGTAATCTGTTACTGCGTGTGAGTAATCTGTTTCTACGTGGGAGTAATCTGTTACTGCGTGTGAGTAATCTGGTGCCTCGTGTGAGTAATCTGTTTCTACGTGTGAGTAATCTGTTACTGCGTGTGAGTAATCTGGTGCCTCGTGTGAGTAATCTGTTTCTACGTGTGAGTATTCTGTTACTATGTGTGAGTAATCTGTTAGTACGTGGGAGTAATCTGTTACTGCGTGTGAGTAATCTGGTGCCTCGTGTGAGTAATCTGTTTCTACGTGTGAGTATTCTGTTACTATGTGTGAGTAATCTGTTAGTACGTGGGAGTAATCTGTTACTGCGTGTGAGTAATCTATTTCTATGTGGGAGTAATCTGTTATTATGTGTGAGTAATCTGTTCCTATGTGTGAGTAATCTGTTTTTATGTGTGAGTAATCTGTTATTACGTGTGAGTAATCTGTTATTTTGTGTGAGTAATCTGTTACTATGTGTGAGTAATCTGTTAGTACGTGTGAGTAATCTGTTACTGCGTGTGAGTAATCTGTCTCCTTGTGGGAGTAATCTTTTACTGCGTGTGAGTAATCTGTTTCTACGTGGGAGTAATCTGTTACTGCGTGTGAGTAATCTGGTGCCTCGTGTGAGTAATCTGTTTCTACGTGTGAGTAATCTGTTTCTACGTGGGAGTAATCTGTTACTGCGTGTGAGTAATCTGGTGCCTCGTGTGAGTAATCTGTTTCTACGTGTGAGTAATCTGTTACTGCGTGTGAGTAATCTGTTACTGCGTGTGAGTAATCTGGTGCCTCGTGTGAGTATTCTGTTAGTACGTGTGAGTGATCTGTTTCTACGTGGGAGTAATCTGTTACTGCGTGTGAGTATTCTGTTAGTACGTGTGAGTGATCTGTTACTGCGTGTGAGTAATCTGTTTCTACGTGTGAGTAATCTGTTAGTACGTGTGAGTATTCTGTTACTATGTGTGAGTGATCTGTTTCTACGTGTGAGTAATCTGGTGTGGAGGTCTCTGCCAGGACTGTAGGAATGTTTGGGGGGATGTTTTTCAGGTTGAAGCGCTCTGAGGGCGACCACCTGTGCCCGTACCTGTTCCTCAATGGTCACGTCGTACACGGCCCTGATGACCTGCTCCTCATTGACGGCATCGTCCGTCTGGTCCTCCGTGAAGATGCTGTCCCCAATGAACGCGGCGACTCTGAAATTGGCCGCGCCTCCGTACTCCTCATGCAGAATCTCCATGTAGTAGCTGCAGGAAACACAAAGGAGTTCAATCGTCGCTTCCGATGAAAACGCTGAAGTTTTCATCGGAAAAGTTGTGGCCTGGCGGACGGATCCGGATTCCTGTACTCACTGACTTCCTGCCTCGAGAGCCAGCGCCGGAGATCTCTGCGAGGACAAGTACAGGATGTCTGCGACGTGGTGGGGCTGGTACGCAACTCTAACCTGAGGAGAAGGTTGGAGAGAATCAGGAAACAGCCCACCAGTGCCATCGGCTCCGTTTGGAGCGCTCAGAAGAAAGCGGAACTTCTTCTCACTTTATGCTCCGGGCGGCTGGAGTTGCTGAGGTAGAGGGCACACCGGTCGTCACCCTGGACGTAGAAGGTGTAGTTGCCGCTGACTGCCGGGACCAGAAAGCCTCTGGAGCGCGTGGCGAATCTT
Organism: Lophius americanus; assembly: GCA_037951165.1. Taxonomy (NCBI): domain Eukaryota; kingdom Metazoa; phylum Chordata; class Actinopteri; order Lophiiformes; family Lophiidae; genus Lophius; species Lophius americanus. Next base: position 90,599 of record JBBDHG010000321.1, read on the forward strand.
TCCATCTCGTGAGGGAAAGATTGGGGGAAGTACTGGATGCCCGACTGCCAGTATCCGGTGGAGTTTTCATCCTTTTCAAACAGATCCTCCAGGTTCCTGAGGCGTGTGTCGTTCCACACCTCCATCTTCAAGCCTCTTCCCCCTGGGGTCCAAACAGAAACAAACGGTGAGGCGACGGCGCGCAGCAGGAGGAGAACTTTGAAAGATACCCGCCTTTAGAATGAGGCCCGACTCAAATGAGCAAAAGATATCAACGAGAAACCTAAATTAAATACATTATAATTGTTATTACTCAAACTCTATTTCATGAGTAACTTTCAAATTTACCCCCTCACAGATCTTAGTGCAAGGAAGAACTGGAGTGATTTTCTAAATACCTGATTGCTTTTTGCTCTGATTTAGTGTGAGTGAAAATGTCAGTATTCATCTTCCAGTTGGGACTTTTTTGTCCGTAACAAGATGTAAGGAAGAATGTTGTTCACTCAATGAATTATTTACATATTATAGAATCTGAAATAATCAGATAAGGTCAAAAATCCACCTCCTGTTCAAAACTCAAGACAATCCCATAATCACAATCAAAACATCAAGAGTGAAGGGATAAAAGCATGAGCCTCAGACGCTCTTTAAAAACATCCGCGTGAGCCTCAAACGCTCTTTAAAAACGTCCGTCATGAGCCTCAAACGCTCTATAAAAACGTCCGTCATGAGCCTCAAACATTCTTTAAAAACATCCGTAATGAGCCTCAAACGGTCTTTAAAAGCATCTGTCATGAGCCTCAAACGCTTTTTAAAAACCTCCGCGTGAGCCTCCAACGCTCTTTAAAAACGTCTGTCATGAGCCTCAGACGCTCTTTAAAAACATCCGCGTGAGCCTCAAACGCTCTTTAAAAACGTCCGTCATGAGCCTCAAACGCTCTATAAAAACGTCCGTCATGAGCCTCAGACGCTCTTTAAAAACATCCGCGTGAGCCTCAAACGCTCTTTAAAAACGGTTTGTCATGAGCCTCAGACGCTCTTTAAAAACATCCGCGTGAGCCTCAAACGCTCTTTAAAAACATCCGCGTGAGCCTCAAACGCTCTTTAAAAATGGTTTGTCATGAGCCTCAGACGCTCTTTAAAAACATCCGCGTGAGCCTCAAACGCTCTTTAAAAACATCCGCGTGAGCCTCAAACGTTCTTTAAAAACGGTTTGTCATGAGCCTCAAACGCTCTTTAAAAACATCAATGGTGAGCCTCAAACGCTCTTTAACAATGGTTTGTCATGAGCCTCAAACGCTCTTTAAAAACATCAATCGTGAGCCTCAAACGCTCTTTAAAAACTTCTGTCATGAGCCTCAAACGCACTTTAAAACGGTCTGTCATGAGCCTCAAACACTATAAAAACACTTAGAGAGCGTCAGGTCTCTTCTTCCTTTAGAAGTGAGATAAAAACCAGGGACTCTGTCGATGAGGTAGATGAATCGTCAGAAACCAGATCTTCTTGTACACGGGACATCAAAGCCTGGATGATCTGTGACAGACAATGTGATCATTGTCTGTCACAATCAGTGGTGACAGCTCTTATCTCAGACTGATGGCTTAAATTCCTCCACTGATCAACATGTCAACCGTTGTGACACGTCGTCTCAGATAAGGACAGGACACCTCCGGTCGTATGGTGACAGGCTTCAGTTACATAACATCAAAGCTTCAGAAACAGAGACAAAGACAGAGGAGAGGTTCTTACCCGGGAAGAGTGTCCTGTTGTCGTTGTCCCGGAGATTCTCTGCAGTGACGCAGGTGATCCTGTCATCAGACAGGCTCTGGATTCTACAAGGCAGGCCTGAAGAAAGTGATTGACAGGTCAGAGACAAGGTGTTCAGGGGAACACAGAAACACAATGGTGCAGATTTTACTTCAGGGATTAGTTAACCACAAAGTCTCAACGTTCTCCTCATCCTCTCAACAGCTTTCAGCTCCTCCCCTGAAGAACACGTTCAGTTTGACTCCGGGGCCGGTTGAAAATCATTTAAGTTGTTAGGCGGACTTTAAAAACATCCCTTCTGTACTTCTGTCACTTCTACCAGATTGGGTCTGCTCTCCTCCCGATCTTCACACAACCTCTGGGTCTGATGACGGACGCCCCTTCCCTGGTTTCAATTTTTAATCCGTTGATCAGCAGTACGGTCTGCTCAAGCAAAATATTCAGTCAGGGCAAAATTGGCTCAGAGATGATTGGCCAACCTGTAGCACAATCCTTCCTCCCCAGACCAGCTGACCGTTTCTCCTCTTCAGGACCAAGAAAACCATTTCAGTGTGTTCTGTTGTATCCTAATGTATTTAAGCCATCCCATCCTATCTGACTATAACGTAATCATACTGTATATTACTGTATATTACTCTATCTTACTGTATATTACTCTGTCTTACTCTATCATACTGTATATTACTGTATATTACTCTATCTTACTCTATCTTACCGTATATTACTCTGTCTTACTGCATCTTACTGTATATTACTGTATATTACAGTATATAACTATATGTTACGTTATATTACTGTATATTACAGTACATTACTGTATATTACTCTATCTTACTGTATATTACTGTATTAAATGTATTATTATTATTATTATTATATTACAGTATATTACAGAACATTACTGTATATTACAGTATATTACAGAACATTACTGTATATTACGGTATAAGACATCTGATGTTTAGTCAATTAAGTTTATTAAGTTTTTAAAACTATAATTGAGAAACGTTTTATTTGCTACAAATGGGACCGTTCCAAAGCATTTAACCCTTCTAATACTTTAATCCTATTTTCTGTGTGACCTTTGAACCTTCTGTAAAAGTTAGAATCGTCATTCATGTCGTTGAACGAGAAAATGAAAATCTGTCCAGCCGGTTCATTTTTCAACGATGGGGGTAAAAATACCTCCTCCCCTGTCATCTTCTTCAGAGGAACTGGAAACACTGTGAAAGATGCTAATTATGTTCTGATGGAACCGCCTGTCGTCCTGCAGCCGGTTCCCACGCCACCAGGCCACGCCCCTCCCACACTGCCCTCTCTGTCCCGCCCCCTACCAGCAGTCATTCATTACATCGCCCTGGTTGTGATTGATTATTGTCAATCTGTCGGTTTTGTTGATGTTTGTTCACATGCCTTAATGCTTAAGGCATAATAAACCAAAACATCGTCATCATCAGGAAGAACTGCAGACGTGTCATGTGACCCAATCACCTCTCACCCAGAAATGAAAAACTGTGGAAAATGACTTTGCATATTTCCTTCCGGTGGGGAATTTATTAGTTTAATGTCTTAGACATTCTAAATGTGTTTGTTTGGTCGGTCATGGGTTTAAATGAACGTTAAAAAAATCCCCCTTCCATAATTATTTCATGATGATTTTTTTCTCTATTGGGAAATAGTCAAGTTCACTTTGATTGTGTTCTAGAAAACTTTTTGACCCCTATTGGACTTTTTGGTTGAGTTAAATAATTTCTCATCTGCTTAAATATGCAAATAAATCAGAATTATGGAATAGGACTTTCTCAATAGTCATTAGTACAGCCTCCTCCTCCTGTGGTGTCCCCCAAGGCACTATCCTTGGGGGATAGGATAGTGCCTTAATTAAATGTAAAGTTATTTCCACAGTATGTCAAGTGAGTAAAATCTGAACTATTACATTAAAACAAGATAAATCTCTCCATCTTCCCAAAAATCACCCCAGTTCTTCCTCACACTGAGCTCTATGTGGGTATGAAGTTTGAAAATGAGCCATGAGATAGTTTTTGAGTTATGGCGTTCACAGAAGGATCGGCGAAGGACGCGGCCAGACTTTTCGGGAACATAATTACCCTCAGGGGTAAAGGAACTCCCTTTCTTCTTCTTTCATCTCTATGAAGCCTTATCTTTATTTCTACTTCCTCCCTCCTCAGAAGTATCTGTCTGCCTGCCGCGGCTCCTGAGTCGCTGAGATTGTCGTGTTATTTTTACAGTCGGCTCTTTCTTATCGAACTTTTCATCTTTGAATCTTTTCTGCTGCTGTCATCCGTCTCATTGGGAAACCACCGCCACCTTCCTTCTACCCAGTCCCACCCGCTCCATCCCACCAGATCACAGCACAGTCCACCCCATCGACACGCGCATGAAAGACAGAACTCCTCCAGTCCGTTCATCGGCACCCAATTTGGACTAAATCGGACCGACGGTTCAGAAATGAAGTCCGGAAAACTTCTGGAGATGAAGCGCCCCCTAGTGTCAGATATACACAACGGAACGCTCTCAAAATCTATCCAGCTCTTCCTCGCTCTCCGGCCCATGTTGGTATAAAATATGAAGCCGATCCATGATGTGGTTTTTGAGTTGTCGCGCTAACACGAAGCATCTGTAATGATCCCTAAAGATGTCGATGATTGGTGACGTAACTTCGAGATTTGACCTCATATTTGAAAGTAAAATAAATAAAGAGATTATTCTCTTTTTTGTTGGATCGTTACACGCAGGAAGGGAGCCAGACTAAACTTCAATTAATAAATAAATTTAGGGTTTGAATTGTAAACTTTCTCTTCTGATCACTTTTTGTCATATTTAATAATAATAATAATAATAATGTATTTAATTTATAACACACTCTACATTTGGATCAAATCTAAAAGGGCTACAAGGTAAAAGCATCATTAAAAAATAGTATAATAACTATATAAAAACATGACTAAAAAGCAACTAAAAAGGAAAGTTTTAAGTCCTTTTTTAAAAGTCTCAGTCGTCTGTGGAGCCCTCAGATGGTCAGGGAGGGCATTCCACAGACGAGGGGCAGCGGAACAGAAGGCCCCATCACCCGTTTAAGATCTCTCTTCACCTCCAGCGCCTCCTAAGATGATGATTATTTTACATGGTGACAATCTGAGAGAAGAAGGGTCTGTTGGATGATGTCCAACATTCCGGTGACTTCCTGTACAGTTAGAACCCTCCCCTGACTCCGGGTCCATCACACAACACGTCTGATGACTCACGCCGTCACGACAGACGCCCGCATGTCAGTCACGCTCTGCGTTTGTCTGTCTGGCGATGGAGAGGATTATCACCATGGCGTGTCTGGAGACAATGGGCAGACTTTCTTTTGTGGAGACGAACACCAGAGACCCAAAGTTCTCTGTGTGCCGGCAGTGGAGTGTCCCAGAGCGAAGCTGACATTACCTCCGATGAGAACGCGAGCGGGCCGGTCGGTCTGGTCGAAGAAGCGCCCGCTGATGGTGACCAGGGTTCCGCCCATGACGCTGCCCCTGGAGGGTGAGACAGCTTTCACCTCTGAAGGACAGACAGGCCCAGCGTTAGTGTGGTGTGAGCGGACCCACTCAGGAATAGTTCCTGTAAACACCACATTCACCCCCCACACACGCGCTCAGGTGTCTGCCGTACCTGCCGACGTCTCCAGCATGTAGAGCTTATCCAGGTTTGGTGAAACTTTGTACACCGCCTTTTCTGGACGACTCCTGCAGATTTTAAAGACAGGGAGGGTCAACTCTTGACGTTTCAAGTCTCCTGCAGTCTCATGTCCTCAAGTCCCAAACAGAAACTTTTACCTCCCAAAGTTGGAATTAAGAATGTAACTGATGTTGAGGTGCCCTGTTGTAAACAAAACAAGGTTATAACGTTATTAATGGACGACCTTTCTGCATTTTTAAAACTCATCCCCGACTGTGATGAAGAGCAGCTTACCGACGTACGTCCCCGTGACGTTACAGCTCACCGTTCCCCAATGAGACCTGGACGAGTCCAACGTTAGTCCATATCTTTAAAGAAAGACAACGTTACCGGAGTCGTGAGGAATGAAAGACACTGTACAAAATAAAGGTGTGAATCAACACGTAACCTTTAAACGTATAGAAATACATATATATGTGAGGAATGAAAGACTGTACACTGTACAAAATAAAGGTGTGAATCAACACGTAACCTTTAAACGTATATAAATATATATATACGTGAGGAATGAAAGACACTGTACACTGTACAAAATAAAGGTGTGAATCAACACGTAACCTTTAAACGTATATAAATATATATATACGTGAGGAATGAAAGACTGTACACTGTACAAAATAAAGGTGTGAATCAACACGTAACCTTTAAACGTATATAAATATATATATACGTGAGGAATGAAAGACACTGTACACTGTACAAAATAAAGGTGTGAATCAACACGTAACCTTTAAACGTATATAAATATATATATACGTGAGGAATGAAAGACTGTACACTGTACAAAATAAAGGTGTGAATCAACACGTAACCTTTAAACGTATATAAATATATATATACGTGAGGAATGAAAGACTGTACACTGTACAAAATAAAGGTGTGAATCAACACGTAACCTTTAAACGTATATAAATATATATATACGTGAGGAATGAAAGACTGTACACTGTACAAAATAAAGGTGTGAATCAACACGTAACCTTTAAACGTATATAAATATATATATACGTGAGGAATGAAAGACACTGTACACTGTACAAAATAAAGGTGTGAATCAACACGTAACCTTTAAACGTATATAAATATATATATACGTGAGGAATGAAAGACACTGTACACTGTACAAAATAAAGGTGTGAATCAACACGTAACCTTTAAACGTATATAAATATATATATACGTGAGGAATGAAAGACTGTACACTGTACAAAATAAAGGTGTGAATCAACACGTAACCTTTAAACGTATATAAATATATATATACGTGAGGAATGAAAGACTGTACACTGTACAAAATAAAGGTGTGAATCAACACGTAACCTTTAAACGTATATAAATATATATACGTTCAATAAACGTTTAATAAACCCAGTTGAGTTTGATAAACCCAGTTGAGTTTGATAAACCCAGTTGAGTTTGATAAACCCAGTTGAGTTTGATAAACCCAGTTGAGTTGAGTATTATAAATTAAATGTATTATTATTATTATTATTAATAAACCCAGTTGAGTTTAATAAACCCAGTTGAGTTTAATAAACCCAGTTGAGTTTAATAAACCCAGTTGAGTTTGATAAACCCAGTTGAGTTTGATAAACCCAGTTGAGTTTGATAAACCCAGTTGAGTTTGATAAACCCAGTTGAGTTTGATAAACCCAGTTGAGTTTGATAAACCCAGTTGAGTTGAGTATTATAAATTAAATGTATTATTATTATTATTATTAATAAACCCAGTTGAGTTTAATAAACCCAGTTGAGTTTAATAAACCCAGTTGTGTAATCCCAGAGTCTGTCACTGATGAATACCTGACATGGAACTCTTAGTTTATTGTTAAAGATGCATCTATTTGGTTCTTTGACAATAAAAAGGGTCCCAGAATACCAAAAATACTGTTTTTTCTCCACTGTGCTGCGTCTCTCCTGTGATTCTGATTCTGACACAGACGTCAGGACGGAGTACTTACAGTTCATCTGAGTCGGGTTTGAGCAGAGTGCAGGGCATCCCTCCGGCGTAGGCTCTGAAACGGACACAAGCAGAATCTCTGATGGAGTCCGGAACAAGTTCTCGCTGAGACTCTTCCAAACAGAGGTGTTACCAACGCCAGGAGGTTTTGTTCTGGTTCTGGTTCCTGTTCCTGTTCTTGTTCTTGTTCTTGTTCTAGTCTTTGGGCAGCATTATGTAAACACAGATGGATTCTCCTCCACCTGGAGTGGGGCGGTGGAGGCCCGGCTCAGATAAGAGCTCATTAAATGTCAGATGTGATATTTTAAGATTTTTCCAACGTTCTTTCTTAATCATGTAAAAACTGCTGATGATGCAGGATTCTGTGGCCCTGCTCTCTGGCCGTAACGCTGCAAGGTTTCTCTCTGGGAGGATTATCGGACTCCTGAGGAGGGGTGGTTGGATAAACACACTCAGAAACATCTCCCTCTGGAAATAGGTGTTCTTCATCGACATCGTCATCATCAAATCCATTAACGCTTCTCACTGATTTGTTACATTCCTGAACAGACAGGGAAACATTATGGGACCGACTTTGTGACTAACGTGATGACTCAAAAATCAAAATACGACCTTCGTGCGAGGAAGTACTGGATGGATTTCAGGAGCGTTCAGTTACCTATTCCTGACACTAGGGGGGGTTTCCAAAAAGGTTTATCTGGCCATAATTCGTTAACCGTTGGTCTGATTTCGTCCAGATTCGGTGCATCATTCTTTCATATTTCCTACTTTACTTTAACAGTTCATCTTTTTCTCACTAGGGGGACCTTCACAGGGAGAACATCATAACTTCATAGTTGAAGGTGGGGGGGAACCGGCATGGCTCAGTGGGTCTAGCTAAAGGGGTCTTCCAACCGTGAGACCAGGGAGCCCACCCCTGGCGTAACAAGCCGTTGGTCCTTGAGCAAGACCTCGGCTCTCCGGGCGCCTCACAGGCTCCGCCCACTGCTCCCTCAGGGTCGTCGTACTGTATGCATGTACTGTCTAACGGCATAAATAACATACTGATTATCATTATTATTCATGAGTGGATGAGTTCCGTCGGGCAGATTTCTTGTACAATGCAGGGGATTGGGGGGTTTGAACCCTTGCTGTCGAGGACGCCAGCCGGGTCTCGTTCCATTCATGTACCTCAGAATTGCCACGTCGAGGCCGTTGGAGCTGGCAGGTCGGTTGCTCCCGTACTTATCGGTGTACATGCGTCCGTAGAGGTTGACCACGCCCCCTGCAGAGCGTTTGAAGACGGGTGAAGATGGTGGACACGGGTCTGCATGAAGTGGACGTGAGAGAAGCGGTACGTACCTGGGAGTAGAACGGATGGAAACAGGGTCCTGATGGTGGGTGTGCGGTACCAAACAGACTGAGGAGAAGAACATGGAGAAGAGCTGAAGACCGTGAGAAACACCCCGACCCGACCCGACCCGACCCGACCCCAACCTTTGGCGTTTGCTGCAAACTTACATGAAAGCTGCAGTGGTAGGATTTGTGGCTCCCGCCGCATAAAACACTTTTGTGAAAGGCAACGCCGTCCACGATGACGTTCACCATATAATGGTCGTACGGCATGGGCCTGCGGGGGAATAAAAATTGACGTCCTGCTCAGATGTTCGCTTCAGCGCATTCTGAATCTCTGTTTCCGATGGAAACCCGTTTATCATGCGAGCCGGGGGCGGCAGCTAGGCGCTGAAGAGTGGGCGGGTCTACCTGGTGTAACACAGGATCTGTTTGCCGTGGGTGGAGTCTTTCTCCACGTCGCAGGGGAACGAGCGATAGTCTGACACCAGGATGACTTGGTTTCCACGATCTGCAGCGTTCGGGTCCAAATGGAACTGATTCTCCTGAGCGAAACCTGGGAATAAATGGGCCCAAAACAAGATCACCGTCATCATCATCATCATCATCATCATCATCATCCCCACCATCATCATCACGACAGGACAGGTGCTGCTGTCTGCGGGTGAAGTAAGGACTCTATATGAAACTACTGCAGAGAAGGTCCACTGGGACTAGGAGATGTTGAGTCGGTGCTTCAGAGTCTGACGGAGGAGTTAAGAACAAACTCCGAGTCTCACCACTTCCAACCACCGTGAGGACCGTCGCTCCGTTGGCGCTTCCTATGTGCGGAGTAATGTAGTCCACTTTTTGAGCGGCTGAAACAGAGAAACGATGGGAGAGGTTTTGTTGCGGCGGTGCTGCGTCTGATGTCAGACGGCGTTGGGTAAAAGGAGCTTCTGCGATCTCGTTCTACTCACTGCAGCAGCGGCACAGGGCGAGGAGGAGCACCGCCAGCCTCAGAGGGACCTCCATCCTGGACAAGTCTCCGATTACTCTGTCTGTAGTCTGATCACAAGCTGCCGGGACGCAATAAAGAGTCTCAAAGTTTATTTGAGTTAGACTGCAAAAAGTCAAAGTGTTACTATTCACACTGATTAAGAGTCAGAGCAATAAATACCAATAAATACTGAGTAAAAACATGCAAAAGACAAAAATACTAATAAATACTGAGTAAAAACATGCAAAAGACAAAAATACTAATAAATACTGAGTAAAAACATGTAAAAGACAAAAATACCAATAAATACTGAGTAAAAACATGTAAAAGACAAAAATACCAATAAATACTGAGTAAAAACATGTAAAAGACAAAAATACTAATAAATACTGAGTAAAAACATGCAAAAGACAAAAATACTAATAAATACTGAGTAAAAACATGCAAAAGACAAAAATACTAATAAATACTGAGTAAAAACATGTAAAAGACACAAATACCAATAAATACTGAGTAAAAACATGTAAAAGACAAAAATACCAATAAATACTGAGTAAAAACATGCAAAAGACAAAAATACTAATAAATACTGAGTAAAAACATGTAAAAGACAAAAATACCAATAAATACTGAGTAAAAACATGTAAAAGAAACAAATACCAATAAATACTGAGTAAAAACATGTAAAAGACAAAAATACCAATAAATACTGAGTAAAAACATGTAAAAGACACAAATACCAATAAATACTGAGTAAAAACATGTAAAAGACAAAAATACCAATAAATACTGAGTAAAAACATGTAAAAGACACAAATACCAATAAATACTGAGTAAAAACATGTAAAAGACAAAAATACCAATAAATACTGAGTAAAAACATGTAAAAGACACAAATACCAATAAATACTGAGTAAAAACATGTAAAAGACAAAAATACCAATAAATACTGAGTAAAAACATGTAAAAGACAAAAATACCAATAAATACTGAGTAAAAACATGTAAAAGACAAAAATACTAATAAATACTGAGTAAAAACATGCAAAAGACAAAAATACTAATAAATACTGAGTAAAAACATGCAAAAGACAAAAATACTAATAAATACTGAGTAAAAACATGTAAAAGACACAAATACCAATAAATACTGAGTAAAAACATGTAAAAGACAAAAATACCAATAAATACTGAGTAAAAACATGTAAAAGACACAAATACCAATAAATACTGAGTAAAAACATGTAAAAGACAAAAATACCAATAAATACTGAGTAAAAACATGCAAAAGACAAAAATACTAATAAATACTGAGTAAAAACATGTAAAAGACACAAATACCAATAAATACTGAGTAAAAACATGTAAAAGAAACAAATACCAATAAATACTGAGTAAAAACATGTAAAAGACAAAAATACCAATAAATACTGAGTAAAAACATGTAAAAGACACAAATACCAATAAATACTGAGTAAAAACATGTAAAAGACAAAAATACCAATAAATACTGAGTAAAAACATGTAAAAGACACAAATACCAATAAATACTGAGTAAAAACATGTAAAAGACAAAAATACCAATAAATACTGAGTAAAAACATGTAAAAGACACAAATACCAATAAATACTGAGTAAAAACATGTAAAAGACAAAAATACCAATAAATACTGAGTAAAAACATGTAAAAGACAAAAATACCAATAAATACTGAGTAAAAACATGTAAAAGACAAAAATACTAATAAATACTGAGTAAAAACATGCAAAAGACAAAAATACTAATAAATACTGAGTAAAAACATGCAAAAGACAAAAATACTAATAAATACTGAGTAAAAACATGTAAAAGACACAAATACCAATAAATACTGAGTAAAAACATGTAAAAGACAAAAATACCAATAAATACTGAGTAAAAACATGTAAAAGACACAAATACCAATAAATACTGAGTAAAAACATGTAAAAGACAAAAATACCAATAAATACTGAGTAAAAACATGCAAAAGACAAAAATACTAATAAATACTGAGTAAAAACATGTAAAAGACACAAATACCAATAAATACTGAGTAAAAACATGTAAAAGAAACAAATACCAATAAATACTGAGTAAAAACATGTAAAAGACAAAAATACCAATAAATACTGAGTAAAAACATGTAAAAGACACAAATACCAATAAATACTGAGTAAAAACATGTAAAAGACAAAAATACCAATAAATACTGAGTAAAAACATGTAAAAGACACAAATACCAATAAATACTGGGTAAAAACATGTAAAAGACAAAAATACCAATAAATACTGGGAAAGACAAGATAAATCTTTTTTCGAGTCCTTCTGGATGATTCTAAGACATCCTAATAACAATGATAATAATAATAATAATAATAATACAGTCAAATATAAGTCAAAATGAGATTTGGGAGCTCATCTGTCTCTGACCGTCTGCAGGAACCCACACTGGACTGAACCGGTACCGTGAGAGGCTGTTGGAAGGACCTGCTCTGATGGAACATGGGTTTAGAATGAAGAGAGTTTGAAGAGGGACGGGTTGAAGCCCGTCCAGAGGAGCACAGAACCGTAGCGCTGAAGGACAGAGAGGAGCTGCGTTACCTGTGCGGCGCCTCAGGTGTTCTCGGGTGGAGTCTGAGCGGAGGACCCGGGCAGCGGCTCTTTATGAGGCCGCTGTGGGCTTCTGCTCCACCTCTCACCTGCAGCTGAGAGGTGGAGACTTCTGAGATCATCCCTCGCAGCAGGCGGTCCGAGACTTAAAGAGAAAAACACAAACACGCCCACGGATCCTCCAGAACCGCTCCAACACGGGCAAAACGTGGGGAAACGTCTGTATGAGAGAGAAAGAAGTGAAAAAAAAACATTTTTTAGTCTGAGATCTGCTTATCAGCAATAATAGTATAATAATAAAACATTTTCCCTACAACAAGCCCAACTTGTTTCATACCGATTCCACAATCAGTCCATTCCATCTGTTCTGTTCTGCTCCGCTCCTCCTCTGAGGTCTACCGGGTCGGCAACAAAAGAACCTGTTCCTGATGTAATCCTTTGTTTGCGTCTGATTGGAGCCGAGCGATATTGTTGTGGGTCCTTTGTGTCACCGTGACAACCTGAAAACTACCTCATGAATCTCTTCTAAACCTTCAACCCGCACAGAGGGCAGTGTGAGGAAGAAGTGGATCGGTGTTGTGAAAGGATGGTTGGACACTTATAAGAACACTTTTATTTTACCTGAGAGCTGCTGCTCTAGAACCTATTACAGGAGATCCATCTTCTAGGTCGCACACTTTTGAGGGGGACACCTGGCTGTGGGGGGACACACCTGGCAGTGGGGGGGACACACCTGGATGGTGGGGGACACACCTGGATGTAGGGGGGACACACCTGGCAGTGGGGGGGACACACCTGGATGGTGGGGGACACACCTGGATGGTGGGGGACACACCTGGCTGTGGGGGGGACACACCTGGATGGTGGGGGACACACCTGGATGGTGGGGGACACACCTGGCTGTAGGGGGGACACACCTGGCAGTGGGGGGGACACACCTGGATGGTGGGGGACACACCTGGATGGTGGGGGACACACCTGGCTGTGGGGGGGGACACACCTGGCTGTGGGGGAAACACCTGGATGGTTGGGGACACACCTGGATTTGTTTACTGCTGTTTTTTATATTGTTTGTTCACTGCTGTTGTTGTTTCTGTTGTTGTTGTGTTGTTTGTTTACTGTTGTTGTTGTGTTGTTTGTTTACTAGTATTATTTGTATGCAGTTTGTTTACTGCTGTTTTTTATATTGTTTGTTAAATGCTGTTGTTGTTATGTTGTTTGTTCACTGCTGTTTTTGTTGCTGTTGTTGTGTTGTTTGTTCACTGCTGTTGTTGCTGTTGTTGTTATGTTGTTTGTTCACTGCTGTTTTTGTTGCTGTTGTTGTGTTGTTTGTTTACTGCTGTTGTTGTGTTGTTTACTGCTGTTGTTGCTGTTGTTGTGTTGTTTGTTTACTGCTGTTGTTGTTGTGTTGTTTGTTTACTAGTATTATTTGTATGCAGTTTGTTTACTGCTGTTTTTTATATTGTTTGTTAACTGCTGTTATTGTTGCTTTTGTTGTTATGTTGTTTGTTCACTGCTGTTGTTGTTGCTGTTGTTGTGTTGTTTCTTCACTGCTGTTGTTGTTGTGTTGTTTCTTCACTGCTGTTGTTGTTGCTGTTGTTGTGTTGTTTGTTTACTGCTGTTGTTGTTGTGTTGTTTGTTTACTAGTATTATTTGTATGCAGTTTGTTTACTGCTGTTTTTTATATTGTTTGTTAACTGCTGTTGTTGTTGCTGTTGTTGTTATGTTGTTTGTTAACTGCTGTTGTTGTTGCCGTTGTTGTGTTGTTTGTTCACTGCTGTTGTTGTTGCTGTTGTTGTGTTGTTTGTTCACTGCTGTTGTTGTTGCTGTTGTTGTGTTGTTTGTTCACTGCTGTTGTTGTTGTGTTGTTTGTTCACTGCTGTTGTTGTTGCTGTTGTTGTGTTGTTTGTTTACTGCTGTTGTAGTTGCTATGTTGTTTGCTCGCTGCTGTTGTTGTTGCTGTTGTTGTGTTGTTTGTTCACTGCTGTTGTTGTTGTTTGTTCACTGCTGTTGTTGTTGTGTTGTTTGTATACTGCTGTTGTTGTTGTGTTGTTTGTTCACTGCTGTTGTTGTTGTTTGTTTACTGCTGTTGTTGTTGTGTTGTTTGTATACTGCTGTTGTTGTTGTGTTGTTTGTTCACTGCTGTTTTCGTTGTTGTTGTTGTGTTGTTTGTTCACCGCTGTTGTTGTTGTTTGTTTACTGCTGTTGTTGTTGTGTTGTTTGTTTGCTGCTGTTGTTGTTTTTTACTGCTGTTGTTGTTGTGTTGTTGTGTTTACTGCTGTTGTTCTTGTTGTGTTGTTTGTTCACCGCTGTTGTTGTGTTGTTTGTTCACTGCTGTTGTTGTGTTGTTTATTCACTGCTGTTGTTGTGTTGTTTGTTTACTGCTGTTGTTGTTGTGTTGTTTGTTCACTGCTGTTGTTGTGTTGTTTGTTCACTGCTGTTGTTGTTGTGTTGTTTGTTCACTGCTGTTGTTGTTGTGTTGTTTGTTCACTGCTGTTGTTGTGTTGTTTGTTCACTGCTGTTGTTGTTGTTTTGTTTGTTTACTGCTGTTGTTGTTGTGTTGTTTGTTCACTGCTGTTGTTGTTGCTGTTGTTGCTGTGTTGTTTGTTCACTGCTGTTGTTGTTGTTTTGTTTGTTTACTGCTGTTGTTGTTGTGTTGTTTGTTCACTGCTGTTGTTGTTGCTGTGTTGTTTGTTCACTGCTGTTGTTGTTGTTGTGTTGTTTGTTCACTGTTGTTGTTGTGTTGTTTGTTTACCGCTGTTGTTGTTGTGTTGTTTGTTCACTGCTGTTGTTGTTGTTGTGTTGTTTGTTTACTGCTGTTGTTGTTGTGTTGTTTGTTCACTGCTGTTGTTGTTGTGTTGTTTGTTCACTGCTGTTGTTGTGTTGTTTGTTCACTGCTGTTGTTGTTGTTTTGTTTGTTTACTGCTGTTGTTGTTGTGTTGTTTGTTCACTGCTGTTGTTGTTGCTGTTGTTGCTGTGTTGTTTGTTCACTGCTGTTGTTGTTGTTGTGTTGTTTGTTCACTGCTGTTGTTCTTGCTGTTGTTGCTGTGTTGTTTGTTCACTGCTGTTGTTGTGTTGTTTGTTCACTGTTGTTGTTGTGTTGTTTGTTTACTGCTGTTGTTGTTGTGTTGTTTGTTCACTGCTGTTGTTGTTGTTGTGTTGTTTGTTTACTGCTGTTGTTGTTGTGTTGTTTGTTCACTGCTGTTGTTGTGTTGTTTGTTTACTGCTGTTGTTGTTGTTGTGTTGTTTGTTCACTGCTGTTGTTGTGTTGTTTGTTCACTGCTGTTGTTGTTGTTGTGTTGTTTGTTTACTGCTGTTGTTGTTGTGTTGTTTGTTCACTGCTGTTGTTGTTGCTGTTGTTGCTGTGTTGTTTGTTCACTGCTGTTGTTGTTGTGTTGTTTGTTTACTGCTGTTGTTGTTGTGTTGTTTGTTCACTGCTGTTGTTGTGTTGTTTGTTTACTGCTGTTGTTGTTGTGTTGTTTGTTCACTGCTGTTGTTGTTGGTGTTGTTGCTGTGTTGTTTGTTCACTGCTGTTGTTGTTGTGTTGTTTGTTCACTGCTGTTGTTGTTGCTGTTGCTGCTGTTGTTGTTTTTTACTGCTGTTGTTGTTGTGTTGTTGTGTTTACTGCTGTTGTTCTTGTTGTGTTGTTTGTTCACAGCTGTTGTTGTTGTTTTTACCGCTGTTGTTGTTGTTTGTTCACTGCTGTTGTTGTGTTGTTTATTCACTGCTGTTGTTGTTGTGTTGTTTGTTCACCGCTGTTGTTGTTGTTTTGACTGCTGTTGTTGTTTGTTCACTGCTGTTGTTGTGTTGTTTATTCACTGCTGTTGTTGTGTTGTTTGTTTACTGCTGTTGTTGTTGTGTTGTTTGTTCACTGCTGTTGTTGTGTTGTTTGTTCACTGCTGTTGTTGTTGTGTTGTTTGTTCACTGCTGTTGTTGTGTTGTTTGTTCACTGCTGTTTTCGTTGTTGTTGTGTTGTTTGTTCACTGCTGTTGTTGTTGCTGTTGTTGTTGTGTTGTTTGTTCACTGCTGTTGTTGTTGTGTTGTTTGTTTACTGCTGTTGTTGTTGTGTTGTTCGTTCACTGCTGTTGTTGTTGTGTTGTTTTTTTCACCGCTGTTGTTGTGTTGTTTGTTCACCGCTGTTGTGTTGTGTTGTTTGTTCACTGCTGTTGTTGTTGTGTTGTTTGTTCACTGCTGTTGTTGTTGTGTTGTTTGTTCACTGCTGTTGTTGTTGGGTTGTTTGTTTACTGCTGTTGTTGTTGTGTTGTTTGTTCACTGCTGTTGTTGTTGCTGTTGTTGCTGTGTTGTTTGTTCACTGCTGTTGTTGTTGTTGTGTTGTTTGTTCACTGCTGTTGTTGTTGCTGTTGTTGCTGTGTTGTTTGTTCACTGCTGTTGTTGTTGTTGTGTTGTTTGTTTACTGCTGTTGTTGTTGTGTTGTTTGTTCACTGCTGTTGTTGTTGCTGCTGTGTTGTTTGTTCACTGCTGTTGTTGTTGTTGTGTTGTTTGTTCACTGCTGTTGTTGTTGTGTTGTTTGTTCACTGCTGTTGTTGTGTTGTTTGTTCACTGCTGTTGTTGTTGTGTTGTTTGTTTACTGCTGTTGTTGTTGTGTTGTTTGTTCACTGCTGTTGTTGTTGCTGTGTTGTTTGTTCACTGCTGTTGTTGTTGTTGTGTTGTTTGTTCACTGCTGTTGTTGTTGCTGTTGTTGCTGTGTTGTTTGTTCACTGCTGTTGTTGTTGTTGTGTTGTTTGTTTACTGCTGTTGTTGTTGTGTTGTTTGTTTACTGCTGTTGTTTTTGTGTTGTTTGTTCACTGCTGTTGTTGTTGCTGCTGTGTTGTTTGTTCACTGCTGTTGTTGTGTTGTTTGTTCACTGCTGTTGTTGTGTTGTTTGTTTACTGCTGTTGTTGTTGGGTTGTTTGTTTACTGCTGTTGTTGTTGTTGTGTTGTTTGTTTACTGCTGTTGTTGCTGTGTTGTTTGTTCACTGCTGTGTTTTGTTCACTGCTGTTGTTGTTGTGTTGTTTGTTCACTGCTGTTGTTGTGTTGTTTGTTCACTGCTGTTGTTGTTGTTGTGTTGTTTGTTCACTGCTGTTGTTGTTTGTTCACTGCTGTTGTTGTTGTGTTGTTTGTTCACTGCTGTTGTTGTTGTGTTGTTTGTTCACTGCTGTTGTTGTTGGGTTGTTTGTTTACTGCTGTTGTTGTTGTTGTGTTGTTTGTTTACTGCTGTTGTTGCTGTGTTGTTTGTTCACTGCTGTGTTTTGTTCACTGCTGTTGTTGTTGTGTTGTTTGTTCACTGCTGTTGTTGTTGTTGTGTTGTTTGTTCACTGCTGTTGTTGTTGTTGTGTTGTTTGTTCACTGCTGTTGTTGTTGTGTTGTTTGTTCACTGCTGTTGTTGTTGTGTTGTTTGTTCACTGCTGTTGTTGTTGGGTTGTTTGTTTACTGCTGTTGTTGTTGTGTTGTTTGTTCACTGCTGTTGTTGTTGCTGTTGTTGCTGTGTTGTTTGTTCACTGCTGTTGTTGTTGTTGTGTTGTTTGTTCACTGCTGTTGTTGTTGCTGTTGTTGCTGTGTTGTTTGTTCACTGCTGTTGTTGTGTTGTTTGTTTACTGCTGTTGTTGTTGTGTTGTTTGTTCACTGCTGTTGTTGTTGCTGCTGTGTTGTTTGTTCACTGCTGTTGTTGTTGTTGTGTTGTTTGTTCACTGCTGTTGTTGTGTTGTTTGTTTACTGCTGTTGTTGTGTTGTTTGTTCACTGCTGTTGTTGTTGTTGTGTTGTTTGTTCACTGCTGTTGTTGTTGTGTTGTTTGTTTACTGCTGTTGTTGCTGTGTTGTTTGTTCACTGCTGTTGTTGTTGCTGTTGTTTTTGTGTTGTTTGTTCACTGCTGTTGTTGTTGTTGTGTTGTTTGTTTACTGCTGTTGTTGCTGTGTTGTTTGTTCACTGCTGTTGTTGTTGCTGTTGTGTTGTTTGTTCACTGCTGTTGTTGTTGTTGTTGTGTTGTTTGTTCACTGCTGTTGTTGTTGTGTTGTTTGTTTACTGCTGTTGTGTTGTTCGTTCACTGCTGTTGTTGTTGTGTTGTTTGTTCACTGCTGTTGTTGTTGTGTTGTTTGTTTACTGCTGTTGTTGTTGTTTGTTCACTGCTGTTGTTGTTGCTGTTGTTGCTGTGTTGTTTGTTCACTGCTGTTGTTGTGTTGTTTGTTCACTGCTGTTGTTGTTGCTGTTGTTGTTGTGTTGTTTGTTCACTGCTGTTGTTGTTGTTGTGTTGTTTGTTTACTGCTGTTGTTGTTGTGTTGTTTGTTCACTGCTGTTGTTTTTGCTGCTGTGTTGTTTGTTCACTGCTGTTGTTGTTGTGTTGTTTGTTCACTGCTGTTGTTTGTTTACTGCTGTTGTTGTTGTGTTGTTTGTTCACTGCTGTTGTTGTTGTTGTGTTGTTTGTTCACTGCTGTTGTTGTTGTTGTGTTGTTTGTTTACTGCTGTTGTTGCTGTGTTGTTTGTTCACTGCTGTTGTTGTTGCTGTTGTTGTTGTGTTGTTTGTTCACTGCTGTTGTTGTTGTTGTGTTGTTTGTTTACTGCTGTTGTTGTGTTGTTTGTTTACTGCTGTTGTTGTTGTGTTGTTTGTTCACTGCTGTTGTTGCTGTGTTGTTTGTTCACTGCTGTTGTTGTTGCTGTTGTTGTTGTGTTGTTTGTTCACTGCTGTTGTTGTTGTTGTTGTGTTGTTTGTTTACTGCTGTTGTTGTTGTGTTGTTTGTTCACTGCTGTTGTTGTTGTGTTGTTTGTTCACTGCTGTTGTTGTTGCTGTTGTTGCTGTGTTGTTTGTTCACTGCTGTTGTTGTTGTGTTGTTTGTTTACTGCTGTTGTTGTTGTGTTGTTTGTTCACTGCTGTTGTTGTTGTTGTGTTGTTTGTTCATTGCTGTTGTTGTTGTGTTGTTTGTTCACTGCTGTTGTTGTTGTTGTGTTGTTTGTTCACTGTTGTTGTTGTTGTGTTGTTTGTTTACTGCTGTTGTTGTTGTGTTGTTTGTTCACTGCTGTTGTTGTTGTGTTGTTTGTTCACTGCTGTTGTTGTTGCTGTTGTTGTTGTGTTGTTTGTTTACTGCTGTTGTTGTTGTGTTGTTTGTTCACTGCTGTTGTTGTTGTGTTGTTTGTTCACTGCTGTTGTTGTTGTTGTGTTGTTTGTTCATTGCTGTTGTTGTTGTGTTGTTTGTTCACTGCTGTTGTTGTTGTTGTGTTGTTTGTTCACTGCTGTTGTTGTTGCTGTTGTTGCTGTGTTGTTTGTTCACTGCTGTTGTTGTTGTTGTGTTGTTTGTTTACTGCTGTTGTTGTTGTGTTGTTTGTTCACTGCTGTTGTTGTTGTTGTGTTGTTTGTTTACTGCTGTTGTTGTTGTGTTGTTTGTTCACTGCTGTTGTTGTTGTTGTGTTGTTTGTTCACTGCTGTTGTTGTTGTGTTGTTTGTTCACTGCTGTTGTTGTTGCTGTTGTTGTTGTGTTGTTTGTTTACTGCTGTTGTTGTTGTGTTGTTTGTTCACTGCTGTTGTTGTTGTTGTGTTGTTTGTTTACTGCTGTTGTTGTTGTGTTGTTTGTTCACTGCTGTTGTTGTGTTGTTTGTTCACTGCTGTTGTTGTTGCTGTTGTTGCTGTGCTGTTTGTTCACTGCTGTTGTTGTTGTTGTGTTGTTTGTTTTGTCCTGGAGGGGATGCTGGAGAATAAGAGAATATCAAATAATAGAGATTGAATAGTAAGAATTGAACATTTCTAGATTGCCAGTAAGGCTGAACAGGAAGGAGCTGCATCGTCTTCATCAGCCCTTTGTCTTCTCCTCTCCAGCTGGAGTGGACTTATGGAGCTCAGACAACCGGTCCGGTCCGGTTCTGCTGCCTACGGTGCCTCTGGGTAGGAAAGCTGCTCGTCAGAGACGCGTCGCTCTCGGTTACCTAACGCTGGGAGAAGAAAGGCCGGCGCCTTACAAGCATGTCCTCTCAGAGTCTGTCCCTGTCGCTGTCCCTGTCATTACCACAGAAGACAAGAAGACATCAGTCAGGTTTGACGGACAGGAGGCCGGGACCATTCACTGCTGCTGCTTTGATCTGAACTTCCTGCTCTTCTGTCACCGTCACTCCATATTAGTTAGTAACATCTGATTATGTCGTCAGTCAAAAAATACACTCATGAAACAAAAGGTCCACACATTCTGCTAAGACCCCAGAGGTCAGAGGTCACAGGCTAAAGACCAACACAGTAAATACAAAACTAAAACGGCAATATCTCTATCAAAGGACACGGACATACAAGATAGGATAAACTGAGATAAGATTAGATAAGACAAGATAAGGTGAGATAAGATTAATTAAGATAAGATAAAATGAGATAAGATTAGATAAGACAAGATAAGGTGAGATAAGATTAGTTAAGATAAGATAAAATTAGATGAAATAAAACTAGATTATGACATTTTATCTTATCTTATGAGATTAGATAAGATAAAATGAGATAAGATTAGATAAGACAAGATAAGGTGAGATAAGAATAGTTAAGATAAGATAAAATGAGATGAGATAAGATTATATGGGACCAAACGAGACAAGATTGAATAAGAAAAGACAAATTAAGATAAGATTAAGACAAGACTAAAACGAGACAAGATAAGATTTGATAAAATGAGACGAGATAAACTAAGAGGTGCAGTGTCGACACTGCTTACATTTATTATTCATTAGGTGCTGCACAGATTATGAGGATACGGCACAGTCTTGTAGAGATATTTCTTGTAGAGATATAATGAAGGAGCGGACCTGTGGTACCGCTCCTTCATTTATCTCATTGCTATGCAGACGACTCTCTTCTTCTTCCGTCTTCTGATCAGACTCTTTCAGGGGAATCTTCCTCGTTGCTGTCCGGGCGTCTTTATCTTTTACCTGCGTGTAAAACCAGCCGCTAGGCTAACTCATTCGTTCCTTCTGAAGTCCCTCTCCTTTAAATGTGACATAGATCCTTCTTAGTTAATTCTTTCAGAGTCAATCATTGGCCGTCTCATCCGTCCATCTCGTCAGCGCCGCCGTACATTTTCGACCTGTATTTCGTATCTGTATCTTGCATCGTGTGTCAGCGTTTGTGTATCGGCTGCTTCGAATCCGTTGCCCCCAGTGGGATTAATAAAGCTGATGGAACTTGAACCTGAACCTGAGATGACACAGACTCACCGTCCACGGAGACCCGGGACCTCGGAGGCCGAGATGCTGCTGTAGACCCCCTGAATGGCGTCGTCTGTTGGATGCCACAAGACCTCCTTAAACTCGACGATTCCAACTCAGAAGTGATATGGTTCAGTCCAGTGAGGGACCCTGTTCTGCAGACAAGCCTGTCGGGCTCTCAGACTCTCAACTCCTGGATCTGATTTGTGACATGTGATCAGTGGCGGCCCAAATACACTTCCTATTCCGAAAACAGAACTAGAGCACTTCTTGGGTGCTTCCCAGAAGTGCTCTAGTTCTGTGTTTTTATTTTAAAAGAACTTTAATGTACCAATAAAGGCACAAAGTGACAAACTCCTTGTTTTACCGGCCTTTGTACCTGCCAGGAACATCTCACACAATGTTCTCCAACACCTTACACCAGAGTCTCTGGTTACAGCGGGGTTGTTGTGGTTATCAAACACAAGACCGGGCCCAACTCAGACCCCCAACCTTCCTACACACAGACTATGCAGCAGACGGAGAGAGAGAGAGAGAGAGAGAGAGAGAGAGAGAGAGAGAGAGAGAGAGAGAGCTTCACCTGCAGGTATGTTGAAATAAGTATAAAAGGTAAGTCATTAGCGGTATCCACCTTAGGTTCATCACAGCAGCAGACGGAGAGAGAGAGAGAGAGAGAGAGAGAGAGAGAGAGAGAGAGAGAGAGAGAGAGAGAGAGCTTCACCTGCAGGTATGTTGAAATAAGTATAAAAGGTAAGTCATTAGCGGTATCCACCTTAGGTTCATCACAGCAGCAGACGGAGAGAGAGAGAGAGAGAGAGAGAGAGAGAGAGAGAGAGAGAGAGAGAGAGCTTCACCTGCAGGTATGTTGAAATAAGTATAAAAGGTAAGTCATTAGCGGTATCCACCTTAAGTTCATCACAGCAGCAGACGGAGAGAGAGAGAGAGAGAGAGAGAGAGAGAGAGAGAGAGAGAGAGAGAGAGAGAGAGAGAGAGAGCTTCACCTGCAGGTATGTTGAAATAAGTATAAAAGGTAAGTCATTAGCGGTATCCACCTTAAGTTCATCACAGCAGCAGACGGAGAGAGGAGAGTCTCTGCCTCTGCTGGTTCTGGATACTATCATCATACCACTCACACCGGACCATCCATGAAGCTGATCTCCCAGACTCTTAATGACATCCATTGATGTGTGTTCAAACACTATTCTTCACTCCGCCTTCATGTCTGAAATTAGTAAATGCCCCAAAGAAATAAAATTAGCAAAGAAACATTATTTCCATTTTTTTTCTTTTCTTGGTGAGACATTAAAGGATTAAATGAACAGAAAGAGAATAAAATCTTTCCCGCTCTTTTATTTCTCACCTTTCTTCCTTCTTTCTCCCCACTGTCTCCGTGTTCCCGGGGTTCTTCAGAACAAACCTGACCGGTCCCGACCCGCTCCAATTGGACTTGAATTGTTTTTAATTTGACGCTATGCTAATGAAGGTGACTGCTGTGATCATGACAACAGGAACAGACTTCAGGAACAGGAACGCTTCTTTCTTCTTCATTCAAATATTCCCTGGTTAATATTTCTATCATAGAGAAGTCGGGGACATTCTAGAATCGTCATCGCCGCATATCCTTCGTGTGAACGGGATAACTCAAGGACCTCTTCATGGATGCTTTCCAGCTTTTATCCAGACAGAGACCTCAGTGTGAGGAAGAACAGGAGTGTTTTGGGAAAAGGTGGGTTGTATATTTCTGACACTAGAGGGAGCTTTCGGGCCAGAATGTCTCAACCTCTGACCCGTAAGTCAGAGGTTGTATTTTACTCATACTTTCATCTAAGAGATCTTGTTTTATTCACTTTGGGGGTCTTTTTGACGAAAACATAACCTGGACTTAACGTGACGTTTAATTTGAGGAGCTCCAGCAGGGGGATTTTTGTACAACGCAGGGGACTGGGGCCTTTTCGGTGATATGCCCTTATATACGTTTGTGCTGACGTCCTCAGAGGTGTGAAGGCTTCATGCTGAAAAAAGACGCTGCCTCCGGAGGAATGCAGCGTGTTGAGGTGAATTCCATTCCAAATATTCCTCCTGATGCTGAAGGTCCGTCTGGTTTTGAGTTTCACCTGCATCGCCGCCACCTTTCAACAGCAGCACCCTTCTTATTGAATTTTTGAAGTTGAAGCCTGAATTTAGATTTGAGACTTCTTAAAGATATAATAATCCGATCCCAAAAGACGCACACAAACGCTCCACACATGTTCTGAATCCGTATTTCTATCAGGCGACCGGATCACGCCTGTCAGCGGCGCTGACTCGGTAATAACAGTGATTATGTCCCCGTGCGTCAGGAGACACCCTGAAGAACCTGAGAGCCTCGGAGACGAGCGTGTCCCGAGGGGACAAACTATTCATTCTGTCATCATCATCATCATCATCATCATGGCCTACAGCCCTTCTTTGGCGGGAGGCGCTGGCTGTGCCGTCAGTCAGGAATCAAAATTATTTACCTGCATTCTATTTTCAGCAGACAAAGTCAAAGAGTTCAGCGGCGGAACGGAAGCAGCGGGAGCCCGCGGACCAAAATAGGCATGATTTTATTTTCATCCTTTCAAAAATGCTGCATAACAAAGTAAAATCAATGTGAAAACACAGGATAGAAAAGGAGAAGAAGACGTCAGCGCCGCTCACGATGAGGACAGGCCTCCGTTGGGCCGGTTCTGCACTCGCGGGTCTACAGAAGGGCCACGTTCACAAGGTGGCGTGTTGAGCTAGAAAAGCTCGGATCCTCTGCAGGAGCTCCTTCTTCACGCTGTCCGGTACCAGCGCTAAACGGGAGACAACAAACAAAGGCACAAACATCAGTCAGACTCTTCATCAGGTTCTGCTGCTGTGTGACCGACCGGACCGACCTCTTCATCTCACGGCCGAGAAGAGACTTCACTTTTACAAACGTACGATCTGTATCCAGTTATACCTACAGCACAGGTTCTGAAGGTACCCCAGAAAAGTTCTGTACAAGAACGCACACTACCACGCTTTGGACCGACCCACTTTGTGCTGTCAGAACATATAACCTCTATCAGATGAGGATAGAACATATAACCTCCATCAGATGAGGGTAGAACATATGAGGATAGAACATAAAACAACTATCTGATGAGGGTAGAACATATAACCTCCATCAGATGAAGGTAGAACATATAACCTCCATCAGATGAGGATAGAACATATAACCTCCATCAGATGAGGGTAGAACATATAACCTCTATCAGATGAGGATAGAACATATAACCTCTATCAGATGAGGATAGAACATATAACCTCCATCAGATGAGGGTAGAACATATAACCTCCATCAGATGAGGATAGAACATATAACCTCCATCAGATGAGGATAGAACATATAACCTCCATCAGATGAGGATAGAACATATAACCTCCATCAGATGAGGATAGAACATATAACCTCTATCAGATGAGGATAGAACATATAACCTCTATCAGATGAGGATAGAACATATAACCTCTATCAGATGAGGATAGAACATATAACCTCTATCAGATGAGGATAGAACATATAACCTCTATCAGATGAGGATAGAACATATAACCTCTATCAGATGAGGATAGAACATATAACCTCCATCAGATGAGGGTAGAACATATGAGGATAGAACATATAAACTCTATCAGATGAGGATAGAACATATAACCTCTATCAGATGAGGATAGACATATGAGGATAGAACATATAACCTCCATCAGATGAGGGTAGAACATATAACCTCCATCTGATGAGGGTAGAACATATAACCTCCATCAGATGAGGGTAGAACATATAACCTCTATCTGATGAGGGTAGAACATATAACCTCTATCTGATGAGGATAGAACATATAACCTCCATCAGATGAGGATAGAACATATAACCTCCATCAGATGAGGGTAGAACATATAACCTCTATCAGATGAGGGTAGAACATATAACCTCTATCAGATGAGGGTAGAACATATAACCTCCATCTGATGAGGGTAGAACATATAACCTCCATCAGATGAGGGTAGAACATATGAGGATAGAACATATAACCTCTATCTGATGAGGGTAGAACATATAACCTCTATCTGATGAGGATAGAACATATAACCTCTATCAGATGAGGATAGAACATATAACCTCTATCTGATGAGGGTAGAACATATAACCTCTATCAGATGAGGATAGAACATATAACCTCTATCAGATGAAGGTAGAACATATAACCTCCATCTGATGAGGGTAGAACATATAACCTCTATCAGATAAGGGTAGAACATATAACCTCCATCTGATGAGGGTAGAACATATAACCTCGATCTGATGAGGATAGAACATATAACCTCCATCAGATGAGGGTAGAACATATAACCTCCATCAGATGAGGGTAGAACATATAACCTCCATCTGATGAGGGTAGAACATATAACCTCCATCTGATGAGGGAAGAACATATAACCTCTATCTGATGAGGGTAGAACATATAACCTCTATCTGATGAGGGTAGAACATATAACCTCCATCTGATGAGGGAAGAACATATAACCTCCATCTGATGAGGGTAGAACATATAACCTCTATCTGATGAGGGTAGAACATATAACCTCTATCAGATGAGGGTAGAACATATAACCTCTATCTGATGAGGGTAGAACATATAACCTCTATCCGATGAGGGTAGAACATATAACCTCCATCTGATGAGGGTAGAACATATAACCTTTATCTGGTGAGGGTAGAACATATAACCTCTATCTGATGAGGGTAGAACATATAACCTCTATCTGATGAGGATAGAACATATAACCTCTATCTGATGAGGGTAGAACATATAACCTCTATCTGATGAGGGTAGAACATATAACCTCTATCTGATGAGGATAGAACATATAACAACTATCAGATGAGGATAGAACATATAACAACTATCAGATGAGGATAAAACATAAAACAACTATCAGATGAGGATAGAACATAAAACAACTATCAGATGGGGGCAGAACAGACAACAACTATCAGATGAGGATAGAACAGAAAACAACTATCAGATGAGGATAGAACATAAAACAACTATCAGATGAGGGCAGAACATAAAACAACTATCAGATGAAGGTAGAACATATAACCTCCATCTGATGAGGGTAGAACATAAAACAACTATCAGATGAGGATAGACATATGAGGATAGAACATATAAGAACTATCAGATGAGGATAGAACATAAAACAACTATCAGATGAGGGAAGAACATAAAACAACTATCAGATGAGGATAGAACATAAAACAACTATCAGATGAGGATAGAACATAAAACAATCACAGATGAGGGTAGAACATAAAACAACTATCAGATGAGGATAGAACATATAAGAACTATCAGATGAGGGTAGAACATAAAACAACTATCAGATGAGGGTAGAACATAAAACAACTATCAGATGAGGATAGAACATAAAACAACTATCAGATGAGGATAGAACATAAAACAACTATCAGATGAGGGTAGAACATAAAACAACTATCAGATGAGGATAGAACATAAAACAACTATCAGATGAGGATAGAACATAAAACAACTATCAGATGAAGGTAGAACATATAACCTCCATCTGATGAGGGTAGAACATAAAACAACTATCAGATGAGGATAGACATATGAGGATAGAACATATAAGAACTATCAGATGAGGATAGAACATAAAACAACTATCAGATGAGGGAAGAACATAAAACAACTATCAGATGAGGGTAGAACATAAAACAGCTATCAGATGAGGATAGAACATAAAACAACTATCAGATGAGGATAGAACATAAAACAATCACAGATGAGGGTAGAACATAAAACAACTATCAGATGAGGATAGAACATATAAGAACTATCAGATGAGGGTAGAACATAAAACAACTATCAGATGAGGGTAGAACATAAAACAACTATCAGATGAGGATAGAACATAAAACAATCACAGATGAGGGTAGAACATAAAACAACTATCAGATGAGGATAGAACATAAAACAACTATCAGATGAGGATAGAACATAAAACAACTATCAGATGAGGATAGAACATAAAACAATCACAGATGAGGGTAGAACATAAAACAACTATCTGATGAGGATAGAACATAAAACAACTATCAGATGAGGGTAGAACATAAAACAACTATCAGATGAGGATAGAACATAAAACAACTATCAGATGAGGATAGAACATATAACAACTATCAGATGAGGATAGAACATATAACAACTATCAGATGAGGATAGAACATAAAACAACTATCAGATGAGGATAGAACATAAAACAACTATCAGATGAGGATAGAACATAAAACAACTATCAGATGAGGTCAGAACATAAAACAACTATCAGATGAGGATAGAACATAAAACAACTATCAGATGAGGGTAGAACATAAAACAACTATCAGATGAGGGTAGAACATAAAACAACTATCAGATGAGGATAGAACATTAAACAACTATCAGATGAGGGTAGAACATATAACAACCATCAGATGAGGGTAGAACATATAACAACTATCAGATGAGGATAGAACATAAAACAACTATCAGATGAGGATAGAACATAAAACAACTATCAGATGAGGATATAACATAAAACAATCACAGATGAGGATAGAACATATAACAACTATCAGATGAGGATAGAACATAAAACAACTATCAGATGAGGATAGAACATAAAACAACTATCAGATGAGGATAGAACATAAAACAACTATCAGATGAGGATAGAACATAAAACAACTATCAGATGAGGGTAGAACATAAAACAACTATCAGATGAGGATAGAACATATAACAACTATCAGATGAGGATAGAACATAAAACAACTATCAGATGAGGATAGAACATAAAACAACTATCAGATGAGGGTAGAACATAAAACAACTATCAGATGAGGGTAGAACATAAAACAACTATCAGATGAGGATAGAACATAGAACAACCATCAGATGAGGGTAGAACATATAACAACTATCAGATGAGGATAATATGAACTCTTAAGGGAACATATGACACATTATTAAGAATTATCTCCTGCCATCGATTCATCGGCTCTAAAGGTGGAAACGAGTGAGAATTCATGGAACCCATAACTTTTGGAGATAAAGCTCCCCCAAATGTTGGTAATATACAAACTCCCTTTTTCTAAAATCACTCCAGTTCTTCCTCGCAGTCAGGTCTATGTGGGTATAAAATGTTTGATTCGTGGAAAAGACCCTGTTTGGACTTCGGGCGACTATAGGACAGCGAGACACGTCTGTAAATAAAAGTAGAAATGACTACTGGGACGTTTTTTGACCACATATCTTTTGCAGTGTAAACGTTAATCTGTCCTGGAGGTAGCAGGAAGACAGGTCATCAGTGCTGGACGGGTGGTTGATCTGGCGGAAGGACACGACTCTTAAAGACAGAGGACTATAGAGGCGAGACCTCTAGCAAGTCAAAATGGACTTTGTCCTCTTAGTTTGGACAGCTGGAAAAGACCCTACATGGACATTAGCTCTTGGAATAACTTTATCTTGTTAGATAGCCCGTGCTAGCTAGCTAAACCGATGTGGCGCTGCACTGGCGTGACTGACGACTACGTAGTGGAACTGACGCCCAGCGGTGGTCAGCTGGATTTGGCTCAGATGTGGTGCAGATGAATCGACCGGAGGAGATCGGTCTTATCGGTTTTACTCTTATAGTTCATATTCTACTCACTAGGGGGGGGGGGGCCTCTTTTTTTGAGGGATTGGGGGGGTCTTGTATAATGCAGGGGATGGGGGCTTCCTGGGCCTAGAGCCTTGCTGTGGGGGACGACAGTAAACGTCTGTACCTCTGCCTTTAGGTGTGACTTCTGTGACCAGGTCCTCCACTGTGACGTGCTCCAGGCCCTTCTCTTTGATCACATCTGCAACAATCACGAGAGGATTCAGAACAGGAGACAGTTGGACCACATGGACATGTCCACATCAGAGGGGACGGCGCCGGGACACAAACCCTGAAGTAAAGACACAGTCAAAATAAAACAGGCAGTGACAGCGCTACTCTAACCCACAAGAGCTGATGTATCCAGGTGTTTTTCTCTTTCTGGGCTTCTCAAGTCACTGAAACCGTCTTACAGTCGTCCTGAGAGCCCGTCCTCCGGCGTAATCCCTCCGGAGTAAGTCCTCCGGAGTAAGTCCTCCGGCGTAAGTCCTTCGGCGTGGCGTAAGTCCTCAGGCGTAAGTCCTCTGGTGTAAGTCCAACGTTATCAATCCCTAAACACCGAACCAGCAGGCTCATATTATCGAGTCGCTGGAAATTGGACTGTACTGGTATAAAGAGCTTTTATAACACCAGTCAGCATTCACCCATTCACACAAGCATTCACAAAAACATTCATACAAACATTCACCCATTCACACAAGCATTCACAAAAACATTCATACAAGCATTCACCCATTCACACAAACATTCACCCAGTCACACAAACATTCACACAAACATTCACCCAGTCACACAAACATTCCCACAAACATTCATACAAACATTCACCCATTCACACAAGCATTCACAAAAACATTCATACAAGCATTCACCCATTCACACAAACATTCACCCAGTCACACAAACATTCACACAAACATTCACCCAGTCACACAAACATTCACACAAACATTCACACAAGCATTCACAAAAACATTCATACAAACATTCACCCATTCACACAAGCATTCACAAAAACATTCATACAAGCATTCACCCATTCACACAAACATTCACCCAGTCACAGAAACATTCACACAAACATTCACCCAGTCACACAAACATTCCCACAAACATTCACCCAAACATTCACCCATTCACACAAGCATTCACAAAACATTCATACAAGCATTCACCCATTCACACAAACATTCACCCAGTCACACAAACATTCACACAAACATTCACCCAGTCACACAAACATTCACACAAGTATTCACAAAAACATTCATACAAACATTCACCCAAACATTCACCCAGTCACACAAACATTCACACAAGCATTCACGAAAACATTCACCCATTCACACAAACATTCACACAAACATTCAACCAGTCACACAAACATTCACACAAACATTCACCCATTCACACAAACATTAACACAAACATTCACCCATTCACACACACATTCACACAAACATTCACCCAGTCACACAAACATTCACACAAACATTCGCACAAACATTCACCCAGTCACACAAACATTCACACAAACGTTGACACACACATTCACCCACTCACACAAACATTCACACAAACATTCACACAAACATTCACACAAACATTCATACAAACATTCACACAAACATTCATACAAACATTCACACAAACATTCACCCAGTCACACAAACATTCA
This sequence comes from Lophius americanus, assembly GCA_037951165.1. Classification (NCBI taxonomy): domain Eukaryota; kingdom Metazoa; phylum Chordata; class Actinopteri; order Lophiiformes; family Lophiidae; genus Lophius; species Lophius americanus. Next base: position 121,585 of record JBBDHG010000321.1, read on the forward strand.
CACAAACATTCACCCAGTCACACAAACATTCACACAAACATTCACACAAACATTCACCCACTCACACAAACATTCACCCAAACATTCACACAAACAATTCACATAAAAATTCACACAAACATTCACACAAACATTCACACAAACATTCACCCAAACATTCATACAAACATTCATACAAACATTCATACAAACATTCACACAGACATTCACCCAGTCACACAAACATTCACCCACTCACACAAACATTCACACAAACATTCACGCAAAAATTCACATAAACATTCACACAAACATTCACACAAACATTCACACAAACATTCATCCATTCACACAAACATTCACACAAACATTCATACAAACATTCACACAAACATTCACACAAACATTCACACAAACATTCATACAAACATTCACACAAACATTCATACAAACATTCACACAGACATTCACCCAGTCACACAAACATTCACCCACTCACACAAACATTCACCCAAACATTCACCCAAACATTCACCCAAACATTCACATAAACATTCACCCAAACATTCACATAAACATTCACACAAACATTCACACAAACATTCACACAAACATTCACACAAACATTCATAAAAACATTCACAAAGTCACACAAACATTCACCCACTCACACAAACATTCACACAAACATTCACACAAACATTCACACAGTCACACAAACATTCACCCACTCACACAAACATTCACACAAACATTCACAAACATTCACATAAACATTCACACAAACATTCACACAAACATTCACACAAACATTCACACGGTCACACAAACATTCACACAAACCTTCACACAGTCACACAAACATTCACCCACTCACACAAACATTCACACAAACATTCACACAAACATTCACACAAACATTCACACAAACATTCATACAAACATTCACATAAACATTCACACAAACATTCACACAAACATTCACACGGTCACACAAACATTCACACAAACATTCACACAAACATTCATATAAAAAATTCACATAAACATTCACACAAACATTCATACAAACATTCACACAAACATTCACACAAACATTCACATAAACATTCACACAAACATTCACATAAACATTCATACAAACATTCACACAAACAGTCACACAAACATTCACACAAACATTCACACAAACATTCATACAAACATTCATACAAACATTCACACAAACATTCATACAAACATTCACACAAACATTCACACAAACATTCACACAAACATTCACCTGTTCATACGAACATTCAGTCATTCACACAAACATTCACACAAACATTCACACAAACATTCACACGGTCACACAAACATTCACACAAACATTCACACAAACATTCATACAAACATTCACATAAACATTCACACAAACATTCATACAAACATTCACACAAACATTCACACAAACATTCATACAAACATTCACACAAACATTCATACAAACATTCACACAAACATTCACACAAACATTCACACAAACATTCATACAAACATTCACACAAACATTCATACAAACATTCACACAAACATTCACACAAACATTCACACAAACATTCACACAAACATTCATACAAACATTCACACAAACATTCATACAAACATTCACACAAACATTCACACAAACATTCACACAAACATTCACACAAACATTCATACAAACATTCACACAAACATTCACACATTCACACAAACATTCACACAAACATTCACACAAACATTCACACAAACATTCATACAAACATTCATACAAACATTCACACAAACATTCATACAAACATTCATATAAACATTCACACAAACATTCATACAAACATTCACACAAACATTCATACAAACATTCACACAAACATTCACACAAACATTCACACAAACATTCACACAAACATTCACACGGTCACACAAACATTCACACAAACATTCATATAAAAAATTCACATAAACATTCACACAAACATTCATACAAACATTCACACAAACATTCACACAAACATTCACATAAACATTCACACAAACATTCACATAAACATTCATACAAACATTCACACAAACAGTCACACAAACATTCACACAAACATTCACACAAACATTCATACAAACATTCACACAAACATTCACACAAACATTCATACAAACATTCACACAAACATTCACACAAACATTCACACAAACATTCACCTGTTCATACGAACATTCAGTCATTCACACAAACATTCACACAAACATTCACACAAACATTCACACGGTCACACAAACATTCACACAAACATTCACACAAACATTCATACAAACATTCACATAAACATTCACACAAACATTCATACAAACATTCACACAAACATTCACACAAACATTCATACAAACATTCACACAAACATTCACACAAACATTCACACAAACATTCACACAAACATTCATACAAACATTCACACAAACATTCATACAAACATTCACACAAACATTCACACAAACATTCACACAAACATTCATACAAACATTCACACAAACATTCACACAAACATTCACACAAACATTCATACAAACATTCACACAAACATTCACACAAACATTCACACAAACATTCACACAAACATTCACACAAACATTCATACAAACATTCATACAAACATTCACACAAACATTCATACAAACATTCACACAAACATTCATATAAACATTCACACAAACATTCATACAAACATTCACACAAACATTCATACAAACATTCACACAAACATTCACACAAACATTCACACAAACATTCATACAAACATTCACACAAACATTCACACAAACATTCACACAAACATTCATACAAACATTCACACAAACATTCACACATTCACACAAACATTCACACAAACATTCACACAAACATTCATACAAACATTCATACAAACATTCACACAAACATTCATACAAACATTCACACAAACATTTATACAAACATTCACACAAACATTCATATAAACATTCACACAAACATTCATACAAACATTCACACAAACATTCACACAAACATTCATACAAACATTCATACAAACATTCACACAAACATTCACACAAACATTCACACAAACATTCACACAAACATTCACATAAACATTCACACAAACATTCATACAAACATTCACACAAACATTCACACAAACATTCACACAAACATTCATACAAACATTCACACAAACATTCACACAAACATTCCATAAAACATTCACACAAAAATTCACATAAACATTCACACAAACATTCACACAAACATTCACACAAACATTCACATAAACATTCATACAAACATTCACACAAACATTCATACAAACATTCATACAAACATTCACGGGACAAGAAGGTTCTACCTGACCTTCTGGAGACCTTCTGCTGGACAGCGCGAGTAAAGATAATCCAGGTTCTGCTCACTGCTGTCAGTCTGAACGCATCACTAGGCTCTAAACCAATCAGCCACAACAATAGAACCGCCTGCCGAATCTCATCTGGGTTGGACAGTAGATACATGGTGTGTTCTGACACCTGGTACTGTCCAAACCGCTGGACATGATGGACGGTCCCTCTCACCCTCTGGACATGATGGACGGTCCCTCTCACTCTCTGGCCATGATGGACGGACCCTCTCACCCTCTGGACATGATGGACGGTCCCTCTCACTCTCTGGACATGATGGACGGTCCCTCTCACTCTCTGGACATGATGGACGGACCCTCTCACCCTCTGGACTTGATGGACGGTCCCTCTCACCCTCTGGACATGATGGACGGTCCCTCTCACCCTCTGGACATGATGGACGGTCCCTCTCACCCTCTGGACATGATGGACGGTCCCTCTCACCCTCTGGACTTGATGGACGGTCTCTCTCACCCTCTGGACTTGATGGACGGTCCCTCTCACCCTCTGGACATGATGGACGGCCCCTCTCACCCTCTGGACATGATGGACGGTCCCTCTCACCCTTTGGACTTGATGGACGGTCCCTCTCACCCTCTGGACTTGATGGACGGTCCCTCTCACCCTTTGGACATGATGGACGGTCCCTCTCACCCTCGGTTCCAGACTACTAAAGCCCCGCCGTCACACCAAAGACGTATTTAATCATTTCTACCCACCGCCATTACTGTCATTACCTCAGCATCCTCATCCTCATCTTCATCTTCATCCTCAGCCCTATCAGTACAAAAACCAGAACCAGAACCAGGTACATCATGCCAGAACTCTCCTACTTGTATATTTTCATTGTGTAAGTTGACGCTACTCTGATCTGCAGACCAGGAACACGGATTATTGGACCTGCAGCTCTGGAGATGTTCTGACCCGGTTGTTACACTTTAGCCCTCGTCAAAGTTTCTCAGAACCTAACTTCGACCATTTTTTCTTGATTCAAACATGAACTTCGGGACAAAAAGAACCGCGATGAGACCGACACCAGCCTCGCTGGTCGAGAGACGCCGAACGCGATCCAGCTGCCGGTACCCGTGAAGACGTTGGGACGGGTCCAGCGGTCCGGACTCTTACCTTTGCAGTGAGCTTTCAGCTGATCCTTCCAGCCACACTCCACCAGCTTGGCTCGGAGCAACTCTTTCAACCTGCAGGAACACAGTTCGTTTGAATGAGCCAGCCACCTCCGAACCGAGCCTGGCAGATGAGACGAGAGAGGAGAGAAGGAGAGAGGAGAGAAGGAGAGAGGAGAGAAGGAGAGAGGAGAGAAGGAGAGAGGAGAGAAGGAGAGAGGAGAGAAGGAGAGAGGAGAGAGGAGAGGATCCTGCTCACCGGTCCCGTTCCCCCATTTCTATCAGCTTCTGGTTAATGGCGGCCCTCATCTGCGAGTCTTTGCTCATGATCTGGCGGGAAACACACACAGCAGCCGTTTACCGTCAACACGTCAAAACGAGTCCGGTACACGGCTACCAAGAGGACGGTACCTTTTGTCGGTATGGATCAACCGGGGGACACACAGTCCCTTCACATAATAGTTCCGTGTGAAACATCAGAATCTAAGGTTCCGCTTTGGCGCCGCCGCATTTCCCGCCCCTCTAGGAACCAGTTAGAAAAGAGATTTTATTTACTAGCACCATTTAAGAGAACCAATCCCGAACTATGAAATGAAATTCCTTTGATTTCCTCCTCAAAGAAAGAAGAAGTAAAAACGACCTCTTTGCATGTTTTATTCAGACTTAGACAAACATAATAAAGTAGGTTATTTATTCAAATTGACCTTAATAGGACAAATCAAACATGTGTTTAAACAGTCAAAGAATACAAAATCATTTCATGAAGGAATTTTGTATTTCGTGGAAAACAGCATGTTTTAATCGCGTTATCTCAACCTTTTGCTACAGCGTGTTTTAAGAAGAACTACTGTAACTGACTCTTATTAGAATGACTTGGTTTGTGTCAAGAGACAGAATTCGGTTCAAAAAGTCCCACAGGGCTCTGTGCCGGGCCCCTTACTCTTTATTATATTCAGAATGCCACTGGGTCAGACTGTACACAGGTTCTGAATAGAGCCTCAGAATGATGAACAGGACATTAAAGGAAGATGAGTTTCTTAAAAGGTCAACCATTAAATCATTTAAGGCCATATCTTTTTTTTTTTTTATAGAACTTTATTGTGAGTATTTAGCTGCAACAACTTTCCAGAAAGAAATGGTGGAAGAACCTTCTTTTCTTCTTTGGTTGGTACCAGGTGAGGAAATTTTGTCAGCAGCAACCGAAGGAATAATTTATCAACCCCCTTCTCAGGCGACCCCTAAAAAAACAAAAACGGAACTTCCTTTAACTTCCTGGAATATAACAGAGTAGAAGGATAAAGTAGTATAAAGTGGAAATCTTAGAGTTATCTACACGTACCCTCAAGGTGTACTTTAGTACAATACTTGATTT
>JBBDHG010000321.1:132500-152500 GCA_037951165.1 Lophius americanus
ACATGCGGGCCTTCAGCATGTACAACTACCTCCACCTGGACCCCTGGTATGAAGACAGCGTTTTGTTTGTGGACTGCAGAGGAAGCGTCCTCAGTCTCACCGTCGCTCTGGTGAGTCTCTGAACCTCTCCCTCGTTCCTTCTCCCTCCTCTGTTTTTGTCGCGTTGCCGGTTTGGGTTGTGCGTGTTCCTCCACTGGTGTCAATGTGCGTGTGTGAATGTTGGTGGTCTGAAAACATGTCACACACCAGCAGGTGGAGACAAAACACTGGAGGAGGAGCATGAAGCCTTTCTGCCGCCACATGAATGTGATCAGAGTTTCTAACTTCCTTCTCTGGTGCATCAAAGACAGTTTCAATTATTTATAAGTCCAACTTTTTCTTCTATTTTTGGATGATTCCTTACATGAGATGATGATTATGATGATGATGATGATGATGATGATGATTTAAGTGCTTCTAGGATACTCAAATTGAAGATGCTGAGACGAGTGAAAGCTGCCTGATGAGTTCATGGATTAGAGTTTCAGAAGCTGCTGGAGTTATTTGGGTTTCAGAACAACGAGGAGTGGTGTGAAGAGGTGAAGAAGCGAGTGCAGGCAGGGTGGAGTGGGTGGAGAAGAGTGTGAGGAGTTATCTGTGACAGAAGAGCAGCAGCAGGAGTGAAGGGAAAGGTTTCCAAGATAGAGGTGAGAGCAGCTCTGCTGGATGGTTTAGAGACGGTGGTTCTGGTTCTGACCAGCAGACAGGAGGCAGATATGAAGATGTTCAGATGTTCTCTGGGAGTTAGAGGAAGGACAGGATTAGAAAGGAGACATCAGAGGGACAGTCCAGGTGAGACGTCCTGGAGACAAAGTCAGAGAGGACAGATTGAGATGGTTCTGACCCGTGAAGAGGAGAGATAGTGGGTCTACTGGTAGAAAGATGTATACCAGTAGAACCTCCAGGGGAGGAGCATAGAGAAGGTTTCTGGAGGGGTTGAGAGAGGACATGCAGTTGGTTGGAGTGACAGAGGAAGGTAGAAACGGGTGATGCGCCGTGGCGACCCATACAGGGAAGCGCCGACAGAAGAAGAAGATCATTGCTGATAATTAATAATACTAAAATAACATTTATTAATCATGTACCTTCATGGACAGTGGAGAGACGACGCTCCACCCACTGAGCTACAGCCGCCCGGCACCTTAGCACCGCTTGTTAGTGGACAGGGCCGGTTCTTGTGGTGGAGAAGCTAAGAGCTGGTTCCAGTTTAGAACCGCCTCATTTGAGATTATTTCTCCCTGTCTGTGTCGAGTCCTTCAGCGTCCCTCTCATCATCATGAGCAGAACCTCATGAGCAGAACCATATGAGCAGAACCTCATGATCAGAACCGTATGAGCAGAACCTCATGAGCAGAACCATATGAGCAGAACCTCATGATCAGAACCGTATGAGCAGAACCTCATGAGCAGAACCTTATTTGCAGAACCTCATGAGCAGAACCTCATGAGCAGAACCTTATGTGCAGAACCTCATGAGCAGAACCTTATGTGCAGAACCACATGATCAGAACCTTATGTGCAGAACCTCATGAACAGAACCTCATGAGCGGAACTTCATGAGCAGAACCTTATGTGCAGAACCTCATGAGCAGAACCCCATGAGCAGAACCTTATGTGCAGAACCTCATGAGCAGAACCTCATGATCAGAACCTTATGTGCAGAATCTCATGATCAGAATGAGCAGAACCTCATGAGCAGAACCTCATGAGCAGAACCTCATGTGCAGAACTTCATGAGCAGAACCTTATGAGCAGAACCGTATGAGCAGAACCTCATGATCAGAACCGTATGAGCAGAACCTCATGATCAGAACCTCATGAGCAGAACCGTATGAGCAGAACCTCATGAGCAGAACCTTATTTGCAGAACCTCATGAGCAGAACCTCATGAGCAGAACCTTATGTGCAGAACCTCATGAGCAGAACCTTATGTGCAGAACCACATGATCAGAACCTTATGTGCAGAACCTCATGAACAGAACCTCATGAGCGGAACTTCATGAGCAGAACCTTATGTGCAGAACCTCATGAGCAGAACCCCATGAGCAGAACCTTATGTGCAGAACCTCATGAGCAGAACCTCATGATCAGAACCTTATGTGCAGAATCTCATGATCAGAATGAGCAGAACCTCATGAGCAGAACCTCATGAGCAGAACCTCATGAGCAGAACCTCATGTGCAGAACTTCATGAGCAGAACCTTATGAGCAGAACCGTATGAGCAGAACCTCATGATCAGAACCGTATGAGCAGAACCTCATGAGCAGAACCTCATGAGCAGAACCGTATGAGCAGAACCTCATGATCAGAACCGTATGAGCAGAACCTCATGATCAGAACCTTATGTGCAGAACCTCATGAGCAGAACCCCATGTGCAGAACCTCATGAGCAGAACCTCATGAGCAGAACCTTATGAGCAGAACCTCATGATCAGAACCTTATTTGCAGAACCTCATGAGCAGAACCTCATGAGCAGAACCTTATGAACAGAACCTCATGACCAGAAACTCATGATCAGAACCTTATGTGCAGAACCTCATGATCAGAACCTCGTGAGCAGAACCTCATGAGCAGAACCTCATGAGCAGAACCTTATATGCAGAACCTCATGAGCAGAACCTCATGATCAGAACCTCGTGAGCAGAACCTCATGAGCATAACCTTATATGCAGAACCTCATGAGCAGAACCTCATGATCAGAACCTTATGTGCAGAACCTCATGATCAGAACCTCATGATCAGAACCTCATGATCAGAACCTTATGTGCAGAACCTCATGATCAGAAACTTATGTGCAGTATCTCATCAGAAGAACCTCATGAGCAGAACCTCTTGAGCAGAACCTCATGATCAGAACCTTATATGCAGTATCTCATCAGAAGAACCTCATGAGCAGAACCTCATGATCAGAACCTTATGTGCAGAACCGTATGAGCAGAACCTCATGAGCAGAACCTCATGATCACAACCTTATGTGCAGTATGTCATGAGCAGAACCTCTTGAGCAGAACCTCATGAGCAGAACCTCATGATCAGAACCTTATGTGCAGAATCTCATGAGCAGAACCTCATGAACAGAACCTCATGAGCAGAACCTCATGAGCAGAACCTCATGAGCAAAACCTTATGTGCAGAACCTCATGAGCAGAACCTCATGAGCAGAACCTCATGAGCAGAACCTCATGAGCAGAACCTCATGAGCAGAACCTCGAGACGCTCCTCTCTCCTGCATGTGTTCCTGTTCTTCAGCTTCATTCTTGGATCAGGAGCCTTTCTCACAGGAAGCCCGTGACGTATCCGCTTCATCGTCACACCGTGTCATGTGACTCGTACTGAAGTAGAGCGCTGGTCATCGACCCGGAGGTTCTCCGTCTCTCTTCTTCACGCTCAGAGCATTTTGGCCTATTTTCAAACAAATCATCCTTTCAACTTCTCAGAATTTACTGTACTGACATATTTCCTTTGACATGTGGAGGGATGGATGCGTCTCATCGGGCAGGCGGGTGGAGGGCAGGGTCTGCTCCGTCCTCTCCTCCTCCACCTGAACCACAAACCCTCTCAGATGACGTCTTCATCCACCACGTTACGCTTCACCTGACTTCTGGTCAATGCGGTCATGTGACTTAGAAAAGAACCCTTAATCAACACTGTGAATTCAGCGAGTGAAATGTAATGGTGAAGCTAACATGCTAATAATAGGATTACTGCTAGAGATCGATCGTCCGTTAACGTGCCGGTTGGTGAGCGTACACTAAAGCTAAAGCTAGCGGGAGCTCAGATCCAGCCCTGAAGGCCCTGAACAGAGGCGACATAGAACAGATAACAGTTATAATCACTTCATAACGTCATACAGTTAGGGTTAGGGTTCAGGGAGGGGGGGTACAACCCTTTCAACCAGTCAGAATACATCCACAATACCCACCCTCCTTACTTCCACCGCCATCCTTCAAAATAAGAGCACTTAAAGTACATTACTCAGTATGGTTTTGAAACTTTAAAGAATAACATCGGCATCGGCCGGTCAGACCTCCCCTCTGTTCGTCCCTCTGTCTCCCTGCAGAGATGGATCAGTCCCTCCTCGCTGGCGAGACCCGCGTTGGTTCTGTTTCTGGATGCAGTGCCGAGTAATGACTCTGTCGCCTTGTGAATCCAGGACACGGCCTTGGGGAAGCCACGGGAGGTCTACCGTATCACCGGTGAGTCCAGCCAGCGCGAAGACCGCGCCTGTGCGTCCCTCAGCCTCACCTCGGCCACCTGGGCCGCCCTCTCGGACGGCTTCGGCCGACTCTTCCTCCTCAGAACCGGAAAGAGGGGAGGCAGCAGCCATACGAAGTGGGAGGTAAGTGTGGTCTCTAATGAAGGTCGCAGCCGATCTGACTGAACCTGAACCTTTTGTTATTATTGACATGGAGTTTAGCGTTCGCACTATCGTCTGGTGGTTCTGGACGTTAGCGTGAAGCGGCCGATCCGAGATGGTTTGCGGCGTGCGGCTTTAATAATAATAATAAAAATAATACATTTAATTTTGTAGGAGCTCCTTGGCCACGTCGCAGCCGTTTGTCTCCAGAAAGTAAAGCATCTGCTCCAAAACCGGAAAAAAAAGCAAAATGGATAGGAAGGAGAGGAAGAAGAAATATATATATATAAATACATATAATAGGTCAGCACTTTATTAACAACACTACGTTATTAAAGAGGATTCTATGCTCTTGTGTCATATGTAATAACAATATGAGAGATAACGCATGTTTGGTGGTTGATTTAGGATAGCAGTCATAGATATGGTGGGATTAAACATCGATCAGCCATAAAAGTATAGCCACTGAGAGGTTCAGTCGGAATGGCTTTCATTATCTTGTTACCATGGTTACCTGTCAGATGGTGGCCTTCATTAAGCATCGAGTGAACATTCAGATAATGTTTTGTCTGATTGGTGTCCAGTCAAGGTATTAAACCTTCTCTTTTTGTGAGTCTAGCTCATATTAAAGTGAGGTACGTGTTTCTGTCATGTCGTATGTCGTGTCGTATGTCGTGTTGTGTGTCATGTCGTATGTCATGTTGTGTGTCTTGTCATGTGACGTGTTTGGTTGTCATGTTGTGTGTCATGTTGTGTGTCATGTTGTGTGTCATGTCATGTGACGTGTTTGGTTGTCATGTTGTGTGTCATGTTGTGTGTCGTGTTGTGTGTCGTGTCGTGTGACGTGTTTGGTTTTCATGTTGTGTGTCATGTCATGTGACGTGTTTGGTTGTCATGTTGTGTGTCATGTCATGTTATGTGTTTGGTTGTCATGTCATGTGACGTGTTTGGTTGTCATGTTGTGTTTCATGTCGTGTGAAGTGTTTGGTTGTCATGTTGTGTGTCATGTCGTGTGTCATGTCATGTGACGTGTTTGGTTGTCATGTTGTGTGTCATGTCATGTGTCATGTCATGTGACGTGTTTGGTTGTCATGTTGTGTGTCATGTTGTGTGTCATGTCATGTTATGTGTTTGGTTGTCATGTCATGTGACGTGTTGGGTTGTCATGTTGTGTTTCATGTCGTGTGACGTGTTTGGTTGTCATGTCGTGTGACGTGGTTGGTTGTAATGTTGTGTTTCATGTCATGTGACGTGTTTGGTTGTCATGTTGTGTTTCATGTCGTGTGACGTGTTTGGTTGTCATGTTGTGTGTCATGTTGTGTGTCATGTCATGTTATGTGTTTGGTTGTCATGTCATGTGACGTGTTGGGTTGTCATGTTGTGTTTCATGTCGTGTGACGTGTTTGGTTGTCATGTCGTGTGACGTGGTTGGTTGTCATGTTGTGTGTCATGTCATGTGTCATGTCATGTGACGTGTTTGGTTGTCCTGTTGTGTGTCATGTCGAGTGACGTCTTCCTCCTCTTCTTCTTCTTCTTCTTTGGGGTCTTATGACTGTTGACAACCTTGTAGTTGTATTACTGCCTCCCCTCCCCCAACTTTACTGACACTGTCTGACCTGTGGCGTCACATGACGTGACCCTACGTCTTCATGGTCCTCCTTATGCTTTTATTATGGAGAAGAAGAACTCTGTCTTTCATAAAACCTGTGATGTGTCTGTCCTTCAGTCAGTCAGTCAGTCAGTCAGTCAGTCAGTCAGTCAGTCGGGAGGGAGGGAGGGACTCTTTGGTTCCTGGACACTAAGGGCATACATCAGCTCCACCTGACCGCTGTGGACTCTCAATCTGAGACTTTAGTTTGAAGGAGTCTCGTATTGATTCAATGAAGACACAGATCTTTTGTTGTTTTGGAGTATTAGGGATTATTTAAATCTGCTTGAGGCCAATAGTTTGTTCCCTACCATCATGGAACAGCTGACACCTGAAGGAAGGTTTCCTACCTGTGGTGTATTGCATCCTACCACACCACAGCATGATAGTGCCCCCTCGTGGATCGTTCTGGAATAGCATGTGAAATAACTCCTAGACACAGTATTCACAGCGCTTCACTTTTTCCACATTGTGTTCCGTTACAGCCTTTTTCCAAAATGGATTCAATTCATTTTTTGCCTCAAAATCCTGCACACAACATCCCATAATGACAAAGTGAAAGGAGTTTGTTTGAAATTTTTGCAAATGTATTAAGAATGCAGAACGAAAAAATAACACGTACATAAGTATTCACAGCCTTTGCTCAATATTTTGTTGGGGTTCTAATGATATGGCAGGAACAGCCTGCTGACACGCGCTGGTTCTGATGCCTCTTGCGCCTCCATCTCCTACTCTAACCATGTTATGTAGTTGTTTGGGGGAGCTTCAGTTTCACGATGTGTTCTTTTTGATCAACTCCCCAACAGAAGATTGGTTCTGTACTGACGTCAAACATAGAGAAGCTTGACTCTAGAGTTAGTGGAAGTCAAATCTGTGGGCTTTGACCTTACAATCACTTTAATCCCAGTCGTTACAGGTGGTGCTGATGGACCGTATCCCTCTCTTTACTCATTCTAATAATCCCAGTCAGACTCTGTTCCTGGATACTTCATCCAGGAAATGAAAACTTCCCTGAATCAGGAGGAGGAGCTACAGATGACGGACAGACGTTCAATGTGACATTGATTCTGCATGCGACTCATGTTTGACCGAATGCCGTACGAGACAAATGTAACGTCACGCGGCTGCATGTTACCAAACTCTCATCAGCGTGTTTGAATACTTGAAGACTTATGACTGACGTCCTGCTCTGTCTGGGTTTGGTTCTGTGCTCGTAGCCTCTGTTCAGCGAAGACCTGGGGCTGCCTTTCACCGTCCTCCACAGCGTGTCACACGTCCAGGAGGGAGTTCACAACGTGGAGGTCCTTCTGCTCCGCATCCAGAAAGACCCGCAGGAAACCAAAGGCAGCGGCTACTCTGTGTATCTGGAGTGGATCACGGTCGCCGGCGCCGGCGGACACGGTGGGTGGAGCTCCGATCTGTCCTCATTCTGGTAATCAGCAGGTGGTTCATGGTTGTGTCATTTTATGTTCATGCTCCTCCGTGAGGGTAACTTCATCTCATCAAACCCGGTGGTGAACACAGTTTGGTTAAAACGTCCCAGAGAGATTCCTTTACCCAGAGGCAAACTTTGGCCCAGAGGATTTTCATTTGTCTTCTTGTCGAGAAGGGAGGAGGCGAGAAGGGAGGAGGCGAGAAGGGAGGAGGCGAGAAGGGAGGAGGCGAGAAGGGAGGAGGCGAAAAGGGAGGAGGCGGAGACCGGAGAGAAGACTCTGTCGGACTTGAGTCGCCCCGGATATCTTCATGCTTCTGTTCTTGGTCTCGGTTGACGCCACATTCACATTTTGATGATAATCACCGGTACCAGGTCCTCCCTCTCCATATGTTGTGGCCGGAGAAAGGAGGCAAACACTCACATCACAGATCGGATCTCCATGATTCAGATGATCAAGTTCAGACACTTGATTGATGTCCGTTGTGTGGTTCTGTGAGAACACAATGAAGTAAGAAGGAGTCAATGTCCTCTAAAAGCGTGATCCCACCCAGGACTGGATTCTAAATCAGACCTAAAATCAATGTGATAAACTCAAATCCCAGGTTCTGATCCAACTGGGGGGAAATTCAACACAGCAACCATAACGTGTCCCAGTAGTGGGTTTAACCTCCACGTGCCGGAAAGGCACCTGACAACATCTGGACCTGAGGCGGAGAGGTGTCCTGGATCAGAACATCATTGAGCTCCTGGACAGCGTGGTTCTACTTGGTGGTGTCTGTTGAAGCAATGCAGAACGTCCCAGAGGTTCTCAGGTATATTCAGATCTGGAGAACCTGAAAACCAGTCAATGGCACCTAGACCTTCTATGTCCAGGAACCGCCTGCACACTCTGACGGAGGCGGCCATCTTAGGAGGCGGGCCTTGTCCTGGACCAGGAGGAACCCAGGGTCAACTGGACCAGTGTGAGGTCTGACAGTAGGTCTGAGGGTTTCATCCTGGTACACTGGTTGTAGAATTCAGCACTACAGACTAGAGTCTGTGGTCACCACCTGCAGAACCTGCAGAATTGTAGACTTGGCCCATAAAGGACTAAGAAGAACTGCGAGAAAGACGATTCTGTGGACTATTGAGACCCGGACTGAACGCGGTTCTAAGTGTCATGTTTGGAGGAAACCTCTCACCTCCTGCCCCGGTACCATCCCTACGGTGGAGCCTGGTGGGGCGGCATGAGGATGTGGACCAGGAGACTGGTGAGGGTAAAGGAATCCTGAATGAAAACCTGGAGCAGGTGCTCCGGACCGGGTCGGAGCGACTCAGGGACGACTGTGAAGGAAAACTCTACTCTGACTCCTCCCCTTCATAGCCGCAACTTTAGACCCAAAGGTCTCCTTCGAACAGCACGTCAATCGAATCGCCACATCTGCGTTCTCCCACCTCAAGAACTTCACCGCTGCAGAGAATCGGATCCAGGCCTTCATCACCTCCCGACTGGACCAGCGCCACAGCGTCTTCTACAGCTCAGCATCCAAAGATCTCCAGGTTGTCTCAGTAGTCGGTTTTTTCTTTGAGCACTTATGAAAAGCCCTCTCTAAATAAACTCTATTCTAATGATTATTACTATTTTTATTGTTATTACTAATAATTGGAATCCAACAGAAATGATGTGAGTGTAACCTGAGGGAGGCAGCAGACCCGTCAGACGTCCTCTGTGGACCGCCCACGTCCCCCAAGAAGTCAGAATAGAGCAGATGTTCCTCCGAGCCCCGGTGGAAATATCTGCTGTATGATGGTGTTCTGGGAGCCCAGTGAAATAACGTGACATGGAACATGTCCAGTTTGATGGAAGAGCAGTTTGATTTCTTCACACCTTTGTCACATGCAGGTCAGGAGAAGACGTACGAGGTGAAGAAGAGGAGGGTCCTGAAGGGCAAGTCGTCTCCTCACTACGCTGCGGTGGAGCCGCAGGGGAGGGGCCTGATGGTGGCCTCGGAGAAACCGTTTGTCTTCACACATGTGGACGGGCGTCCGGTGGACCAGCCTGAGGCGGACCCCATGGAGACGGAGAAGACAGGTGGGTCAGAGGTGGTGCTGGCATACCTGCAGGTACGCAGGCAGCTGATAATGAGCTCAGGGATTTCTTCCCCTCTTCATCCTTTACACCTTTTCCAGTCAAGGTCACCTTTCACGAACCTGCAGTAAACACTTACAATACTTCTGTTTCCACCAATCAGTCCAGTCGGACTCTTTTATTCTATTCCTGTGAAGCCCAGTTTTAACCGCCGTCGGACATGAAGTTCTGTCCGGTGTTTTATTCCAAATGAAATGAAACCTTCAGAAATCCACGACAGGTTTCAGCCCGGTTAAGAGATCCGGGAGCCGGTACTAGTCCGAACTCAGCTTCACCTCCGTAACCCTTGGGATGACCTTTACTCCCTCTAGCATCTAGAATGGAGAATCTAGAGGAAGTAAGAGTGAAACTTTAATATCCGGGGTCTGGATGTTAGAGTGTCCGGTGTAAATGAGTAAAGGATGCTCCTGTTAGCATAGTGGGTCAGAGCATCTCCACACCAAAGTGAGGAGTCACACCCCTGACATATTTACCCTGAGGGCTCGGTCTCAGCGACCATTACTGATGCTCGTCTGGAGTCTGAGCGGGTGATTAATCCTAAAAACATAAGGTAAGAAACAAACAAACAAACAAACAAACAAACAAACAAACGTAGACGTCATCTCATTTCTGAAGTACAAGGATTCTGCAGAACGTTAATGCATAAGATAAGCTGCAACAAAGTTTCAAGTCACCCGTACGAGCCTTGCCCTTTAAGAGGGCGGTATTATGGGTGTTCTGTACCTGCTAATATCTGGTAGCACAGGCAGAAACAGGAGGAGTAGCTTCTCTTCACTCCTCCACTCCTTCTCCATCTCACTTAACCTCCATCTTTTCTACTTCTACCAGTTTATTTCTGGTTTCCATGAAGGCTACTCATCTCTCTGTACACGGAGGAGGTCCAGTAGAGCTCCTGGGAGTGAACCCTTTAGTGCCCACATACAGTATCTATCTGTGTTACGCACAAACAGCACATGGCCCGTTCCACTTATGTCCTCCAGTCCATAAGAGGGCGTGAAGTCATTTGGACTGAATGGTAAGATTGTGGAGAGAATCATGATCTCCAGTCTAAGCAGAAGATTAAGATCACTCTAGCTAGAATCACCCAGCCTGAATCTGGAGGCATATTGTTGCCCTCTGTAACATGTGAGTTATATTTTGGATCAGGACACATTTGAACGGGGCTGGACTGGACTGGGTTTCGCCGTTGCTGTAGAACTTTCCCCATTGGGCGACAACAAAAGCCATCAAACGTCTTTATTCACTCATACGTGGTCATTATTCTTAACGGTTGACTCCCAAATCAAGTCTAATTTGTGAACTACCAATGCTTGGTGGTCACCCCAAGACCAACACCTGACGCAGCGAACCATACCGGTCGACCACGACATGATAACTACTGCTGAGGCGCCGTCACTGGGCCGTGGTTACCATGGTAACCTGCCAGGGGGTGGGATACATCGGGCAGAAGGTGGACATTTTGTCCTGAAGTTGATGTTGGAAGCAGAAACAATGGACAAACATAAGCATCTGCAGGACTTTGATATAAATTGTGACTGGGCCCGAACATCTCCAGAACTGCAGGTCTTGTTGGCTGTTCCTGGTCTGCAGTGGTCAGTACCTACCAGACAGGCGCCTTAGTCTCATGCATGTGTGACGGAAGGCTAGTTTGTGTTGTTTAAGCCCTCAGAAGAACTACTGTAGCGTTCTCCTACTTTAACCATGTTCTGTAGTTCTGTCTTTAGATGTTTTCATTTGATACTAGTTGTGTTCTTTGGTGGAGAAAATGTCGTTTATGTGGCAAACTTTACATTTTATAGCTCCACCAAGCTTTACGCATAAATAAACCTCAGGAAGTCCTCAATGGATTTAAAATAAATCAATCCTACTTATGGAACAGAACTTTCTCTGTAGTCGAGGTTAACTCCTCCTCCTCCTCCTCCTCCTCTTCTGTGGCCCCTTCAACCCGTTGTGTCCCCCAGGGCTCCGTCCTCGACCCCTTACCCTTTAGCATCTACATGTTTCCACCGGGTGGATTATAAACGGGTTCCCACACATTTTTCAGTCAGAGAAGAGACTCAACCGCTGAGCAGGACATCAGAGGGTTGTGAATGTGCAGATAGAAACGGTTTCATAGAAACAGCCACTAACTGTTGGGAGAGTTACATTCAGTCCAGCCAACACCACCGGAACGTTGTTGTTTCTAAACATTTGCTAAGCACACAGCCTTCATTCAGAGTCTTCATCAGTGGATGTCCGTCTCCCTGGTATGATTGGAGAAAACACAAGCGTGTTTGGGTGAGGTCATTGTCGCGTCATCATTGATGTTTTTCTGGTTAACATATACGAGTAATACTGGGTGAAATACAAATGTCTACTGGGATGTGAGCCACAGCCCCGCCTCCTTCCACGAGGTCGGCGTTACTTTGATGACTTCATTTTGGACTTTGATTAATAATGCATCTTCGTCTCCTCGGTTTGGGTCACACATTACAGCTGGAGTGTTCTGTGGTAAGAAACGCCAGATCCAGACAGTCCCAATCGGTCGGACTCTGAGTCAGACCTGCTCTCTGCTGACGTACGAGTAGGTGGATATGGTTCCGGCCCTGACTCACTATCATGACTCATCCAACACTCGTCTCCTCACACAGCGACACCAGCAGGGTCTCCGCTCCTCACCGGCAGAGATGCGTCAAAGTTCCCCTCAGTCAGTCCAAGTTCTGGTTCTGATTTTATATCACTCATTCAGTCCCTCCTTTTCTTTATCCGCATGGTTCTCCACTGAGATGCTGTGGTGGACCTGAACCCCACTGAGATGCTGGGGTGGACCTGAACCCCACTGAGATGCTGTGGTTGACCTGAACCCCACTGAGATGCTGGGGTGGACCTGAACCCCACTGAGATGCTGTGGTTGACCTGAACTCCACTGAGATGCTGTGGTGGACCTGAACCCCACTGAGATGCTGTGGTGGACCTGAACCCCACTGAGATGCTGTGGTTGACCTGAACTCCACTGAGATGCTGTGGTGGACCTGAACCCCACTGAGATGCTGTGGTGAACCTGAACCCCACTGAGATGCTGTGGTGGACCTGAACTCCACTGAGATGCTGTGGTGGACCTGAACCCCACTGAGATGCTGTGGTGGACCTGAACCCCACTGAGATGCTGTGGTGGATCTGAACCCCACTGAGATGCTGTGGTGGACCTGAACCCCACTGAGATGCTGTGGTGGACCTGATCTCCACTGAGATGCTGTGGTGGATCTGAACCCCACTGTGATGCCGTAGTGGACCTGAACCCCACTGAGATGCTGAGGTGGACCCGAACCCCACTGAGATGCCGTGGCGGACCTGAAGCCCACTGTGATGCCGTAGTGGACCTGAGAAGATCAGTTCTTACTCTCAAATCCTCCAACCTAGCTGTACTAAAGAGAAGAGCGGGCCAAAATTCCCCCACAGTGAGGTGAGAGGCGGACCGACCCAGACAGGGCGAGGTCTGCTGGGGTGTGAATGGCAGCTCTTCAGCCAATCCTTTTACCAGCACTCTCTTTCTGTTGGAGGGGAGGACGTGGATGAGGAGGCGAGAGGGGGGGCATCTTCAAACGGATATGAAGGTTCTTCACAGTGCTCTGATGGAGAAGATGCACAGATGTATGCAGCAGCATGATAAATACGTCCTCGTAGACGAGGGAGCATTCGTGCATCGGATCAGGGGCAGACGCTCCATGAAGATCTGGTGTGAAGCTGTGAGACACGACTGGTTTCATCTCCTCCGGGTCTGGGCCAGCAGAGACGTTCAGAAGGAGCAGAGGACTCTGTCTGCCCACGTTCTCTCTTTCTCACTCAGTTCTCTGTTGGGTCAGTCCGCAACAAACGCTGAGACTGAACCCGTCCACTCTCTCATCCCGGCCAGATGGACACCTTTGTCTGTTTGTTCCTCACAATTGGACCGGTGTCAGAGCTGGAGCTTTAGCCGTGGAACAGAACAGTTTCTCATTCATGCAGGTTCTGGTGATCCAGGAGGGCTCGGCCCTACGAGTCCGATGAGTCGGCATGGTCCACTTTATCCCAACTGGTCTATGTCACAGCATCAGTGAATCAGGATCACTGTGGTACCGGGTGGAGACGGCCGGATCTCAAACAAAACCTCTGAGGGGATTTGTTTTGCATTGAGAATCACACACACTCACATACACACAATCACACTCACACTCACTCAAATACACACAATCACACTCACACACACTCACATACGCACAATCACACTCACACACACTCACATACACACAATCACACTCACACTCACTCAAATACGCACAATCACACTCACACACACTCACATACACACGATCACACTCACATACACTCACATACACACGATCACACTCACATACACCCACATACACACGATCACACTCACATACACACACATACACACAATCACTCTCACATACACACACATACACACAATCACACTCACACACACTCGCATACACACGATCACACTCACACACACTCACATACACACGATCACACTCACACACACTCACATACACACGATCACACTCACACACACTCACATACACACGATCACACTCACACACACTCACATACACACGATCACACACACTCACATACACTCACATACACACGATCACACTCACATACACCCACATACACACGATCACACTCACACACACTCACACACACTCACATACACTCACATACACACGATCACACACACTCACATACACACGATCACACTCACACACACTCACATACACACGATCACACTCACTCACATGCACACGATCACACTCACACACACTCACATACACACGATCACACTCACACACACTCACATACACACGATCACACTCACACACACTTGCATACACACGATCACACTCACACACACTTGCATACACACAATCACTCTCACATACACTCACATACACACAATCACTCTCACATACACACACATACACACGATCACACTCACATACACTCACATACACACAATCACTCTCACATACACACACATACACACGATCACACTCACATACACTCACATACACACGATCACACACACTCACATACACACGATCACACTCACACACACTCACATACACACGATCACACTCACACACACTCACATACACACGATCACACTCACACACACTCACATACACACGATCACACTCACATACACTCACATACACACAATCACTCTCACATACACACACATACACACGATCACACTCACATACACACACATACACACGATCACACTCACATACACTCACATACACACGATCACACTCACATACACTCACATACACACGATCACACTCACATACACCCACATACACACGATCACACTCACATACACACACATACACACAATCACTCTCACATACACACACATACACACAATCACACTCACACACACTCGCATACACACGATCACACTCACACACACTCACATTCACACTCACACACACTCACATAGACACGATCACACTCACACACACTTGCATACACACAATCACTCTCACATACACTCACATACACACGATCACACACACTCACATACACACAATCACACTCACACACACTCACATACACACGATCACACTCACACACACTCACATACACACGATCACACTCACATACACTCACATACACACGATCACACTCACATACACTCACATACACACAATCACACTCACACACACTCACATACACACACATACACACGATCACACTCACACACACTCACATACACACGATCACACTCACATACACTCACATACACACGATCACACTCACATACACTCACATACACACAATCACTCTCACATACACACATACACACGATCACACTCACATACACTCACATACACACAATCACTCTCACATACACTCACATACACACAATCACTCTCACATACACACACATACACACGATCACACTCACATACACTCACATACACACAATCACTCTCACATACACACACATACACACGATCACACTCACATACACTCACATACACACGATCACACACACTCACATACACACGATCACACTCACACACACTCACATACACACGATCACACTCACACACACTCACATACACACGATCACACTCACACACACTCACATACACACGATCACATTCACACACACTCACATACACACGATCACACTCACACACACTCACATACACACGATCACACTCACACACACTCACATACACACGATCACATTCACACACACTCACATACACACAATCACACTCACACACACTCACATACACACACATACACACGATCACATTCACATACACTCACATACACACGATCACACTCACACACATACACACAATCACTCTCACATACACACACATACACACAATCACTCTCACATACACTCACATACACACAATCACTCTCACATACACACACCCATTCTCTCACACAAACACACGCACACGCAGTGACACACAAACGCTCCCACACACACACACTCTCTCATCCAAACACTCTTCCACCGCCATCTTCAGTTGAATAAAATCAGGTATCTCATCTGCAGTAGATGAGACACAGTTAAGATTAGTTACTTTTATGAGACACAGTTAAGTTCATGTACTTTTATGAGACAGTTACCTTTATGTACTTTTATGAGACACAGTTAAGTTCATGTACTTTTATGAGACAGTTACCTTTATGTACTTTTATG
The DNA here is from genome assembly GCA_037951165.1 of Lophius americanus. Lineage (NCBI taxonomy): Eukaryota > Metazoa > Chordata > Actinopteri > Lophiiformes > Lophiidae > Lophius > Lophius americanus. Next base: position 148,831 of record JBBDHG010000321.1, read on the forward strand.
AGACACAGTTAAGTTCATGTACTTTTATGAGAAAGTTAAGTTCATGTACTTTTATGAGACACAGTTAAGTTCATGTACTTTTATGAGACAGTTACGTTCCTTTACTTTTATGAGACAGTTACGTTCCTTTACTTTTATGAGACACAGTTAAGTTCATGAACTTTATGAGACACCTGTTAAGTTCATGTACTTTTATGAGACAGTTAAATTTATGTACTTTTATGAGACAGTTAAATTTATGTACTTTATGAGACACAGTTCAGTTCATGTACTTTTATGAGACACAGTTAAGTTCATGTACTTTTATGAGACAGTTACGTTCATTTTCTTTTATGAGACACAGTTACGTTCCTTTACTTTTATGAGACACAGTTACGTTCCTTTACTTTTATGAGACACAGTTACGTTCCTTTACTTTTATGAGACAAGGTTAAGCTCATGTACTTTTATGGACACAGTTACATTCCTTTACTTTTATGAGACACAGTTACGTTCCTTTACTTTTATGAGACACAGTTACGTTTATTTACTTTATGAGACACAGTTACGTTCCTTTACTTTTATGAGACACAGTTACGTTCCTTTACTTTTATGAGACACAGTTACGTTCCTTTACTTTTATGAGACACAGTTACGTTCCTTTACTTTTATGAGACACAGTTAAGTTCATGTACCTTTACTGCTGGAGTTTTTGAAACGAGCGTTTGTTATGGGGGGGGGTGATGCTGCGTTTCTGCCCCTGATGAGAGTCCGCCTGCATTACAGGAAACAGGAAACCTTCCACCTGAGGCAAGAGCTCAGAGAAAGGGAAGACAGTTTCCTGAAAAGCAGCGGATCAGTCCACAGCGTCTGGTTTCAGAGGAAATGTCTTTCAGCCGACTCTTGAAAATGTGATTCAAGCACACGGCAGCTAAAGTCTTTACCACAGATCAATCTTTATTTAGACAGATGTGTGAGGGGGCGTTTGCTCCGTGTACGATCCTGCTCTCAGCAGTGTCCCTGTCACAGAGACGCCAGAGACGGACACGGGGTCGGACACCGATCAGCAAGGCTTTGACCCACTTCTCCTTCATTCAGAGTCTCGGTCTGTTCTCACCGACGACTTCCTTCGTGTTTCCTCACAGCTCTTTACACGCATCATACACACTGGTTCAGTGACGACTAGAGCCGGTTCGATGGCCGCGGGTCACCGGAGGAGGAGGAGTCTCACCTCTTCACTCCCAACAGAAGCAGAGGAAGAGTTCTGGCCGTCTGATGAGAGAAGGATCCGTGAAGGAAACCGTGGAAGGTCGATTCAGTATTGAGTTTTGATTTCAATATAGTCAAACCTTCAAAGTCCTGGTCCGCAAACAGGACCTCCCATTGGGTTACTCCTGTCTCCTCCTGTGGGCGAGGACAGAAGCTGAGCAGCAACTACAGAAGTTACACCTTCTAGATACCTTTGTGCGTTTCCTGACTACTTGACTACTGTTGGAGGAAAATGTGAACCACTGAACACATAATCTATATTTTCTATGTCTCTGACGTACAACCACCAACATTGGCGTTTGTTTGCGTTGGTTTATGAGAAGTGACAGGACAGGACGCATGAAAACTTAACTCCTCATCATCAAATCTTCTTTTCCTGCTTCATTCATTTATTCACCGTCCAAATCCGATGAGCGTGGAGTTTGTCCGGTCCAGAACTGGTAAGGTCTCTGAGCTCTCTGATCGAATGCAGAGACACAAATTATGATTGTCCGTTGTCTCCACAGTATTCATCTCCTACTCTCTACAATCAGCAAATTCACCTCTGATGGAGGTCCACACCAGCGCAGACGTTCCAGCGGCAGGTGTATCTGCAACCTGGAACACCAGTGTTGTACTTAAATAATAGTTACAGGGCAGCAGTGGTAGGAGAGTCCTGCCATTGGTCCGCTGTCAAAGAGAACAACGAGTAGTGACTGTAAAGATTGTGATTGGTCTAGGTCAAGGTGATCTTTCATGTTGAATCTAGAGCATCTGGACTTGTGTTTGGACCTGAAGACGTTCCAGCCCCGCCCAGAGGCGTCCTCAGGTCCTACTGACAGACTCAGGTGTTTAACCTCTAGAAAGGCGGTTGACACGTTGAAGAGAAGAGTTGGTCACCGATGAGGGCTGTTAGGGTTTGGGTAATCCTCAAGGATTAGTGAAGGGTTCCGGCTTGAAAAACGCTAAAAATGTAAAGTCTTTGCCGTGAATATCAGAAGTACAGTTCTCTGTAATAATCTTAAAAAGACAACAACTAAACCTCTGTGCAGGAGAAAGTAGTCGCTGGATTGTAAAGTAGGTTTTCGATGCCTCCAAATGTTACCAGCGGTACCCCCCATAACCAATGCCGTGTGCTTGTCTGTGAAGGAGAGTCCAGGACCTCCCTTAATACCACCGTGGTATTCTCTGCTCCTGTCTTCAGAACCCGAGCACATTTTCTTCTGGCAGCAGACGGCGGAGGACATCACGGCGTGCGTGCGCCTCCCCGTGGGAATCACCAAAGAGGACGTGCAGTTCAGGCTGACGGCCGACAACATCAGCATTGGAGTCCAGGGATCCCCCGCTGTCCTGGAAGGCCAGCTGTATGCATCCGTAGACCCCGAGGCCAGTACCTGGATCATCAACAGTGACAAGAGGTTTGGGTCTTGAGTTCTGGAAGGTTGTGTTTCTGAAAGGTGTCCTTGAGCAAGATACTGAACCGTAAGCTGCTGTTGATGTCGATCCATGGATGTGTGGCTGGTTCCCCCACCTGATGAGAAGGTGCCCCCGGGTCAACTCTGCTACCGCTGTATGAATGTTTGTGTGAAGGGATGAACGCTGGTTTGTGTCCCAAAGCCCTCTGAGGGGTTAAGCAGAACAATCTCTATAAACCCAGTCCCTTTGAATGTGGTTTGAAGAAACTCTCTATTCTGACTTAAACCTCATCAAACAGTCCCGCTGCGACTGGAGGCGGGATTTGAACGGGACTTTTTCACCACGTGAATCTTGGATCTCTGTCCATGATGAATGGTCTGAGAACGTTGGGATTCGGAACGGCCCCAAATTAAGTGAAAACATTCCACCTCTACCGACCAAACAGAACAGTCCGTTTCTGGCGCGGAGGGTAAAACTATCTCCCTCCTGTTACTGCTCAACAGGAGGGAGGGATCGATAGCTTTTTGGCTATTTCAATTGTCTTGGCCCCTTACCACTTTTTTTCTTTAACCTTTAAAAATCCTAATGACGATGTTTTTTTTAAGTGCTCTTATTGTGAAGGATCATAGTGGAAATAGCAAGAGTGGTCGGCATTGTGCATGTGTTCTGAATAGCATGTACTCTCCGTCCTACGTGCAACATGACACGCTCTTAGCTTCCGCCAGCTTTAGCCGCTCTGCTAATGTTAGCAGCTCTGCTAACGCTAGCCACTCTGCTAACGTGAGCTCCTTGAAACTTGCTAGGTTCCTGGAGCGACACAATGGAAGTGTGTGATTAAGTTTGTTGTGCCGACTTACTGGTGTTATGAATTGTGAGCTTTGTGTTTGCTGGTTTCCTTCTGAGGTGTGTGGAGCCGTGGTAGTTCATGCTTGGTGTGCATGTAGGCCAGGCGTGTAAACCGTGGTGAGCAGACCTTTCTTCATCTTTGGATACCGGACTCTCTGCTACAGCTGCTAGCTAACCTACA
>JBBDHG010000321.1:160000-227500 GCA_037951165.1 Lophius americanus
TCATCCACCAACGATTGGCACACCTCACCTCTGAAGACCCGGTAGGTCCGATGGTCCCATGAAGTTCTTGTCAGTAGTAATAGTGACAGACGTGTGGATCACAGCCCTGTGTCTGCTGTTATATGTTCAACAGTTTAAACCGCACAAGCTGTATCCTACACACTACTATACTATACTTCACTCTACTACATTTATACTACACACTACTATACTATACTTCACTCTACTACATTTATACTACACACTACTATACTATACTTCACTCTACTTCACTCTACTACACTCTACTTCACTCTACTACATTTATACTACACTCTACTATACTATACTTCACTCTACTACATTTATACTACACTCTACTCCACTCTACTTCACTCTACTACACTCTACTACACTCTACTACACTCTACTACATTTATACTACACACTACTACACTCTACTTCACTCTACTACATTTATACTACACACTACTACACTCTACTTCACTCTACTACACTATACTTCACTCTACTACATTTATACTACACACTACTATACTATACTTCACTCTACTACATTTATACTACACACTACTACACTATACTTCACTCTACTACACTCTACTACACTCTACTTCACTCTACTACACTCTACTACACTCTACTACATTTATACTACACACTACTATACTATACTTCACTCTACTACATTTATACTACACACTACTACACTATACTACACTCTACTACACTCTACTACATTTATACTACACTCTACTATACTATACTTCACTCTACTACACTATACTTCACTCTACTTCACTCTACTACACTCTACTTCACTCTACTACACTCTACTACACTCTACTACACTCTACTACATTTATACTATACTATACTATACTTCACTCTACTACACTATACTTCACTCTACTACATTTATACTACACACTACTATACTATACTTCACTCTACTACATTTATACTACACACTACTATACTATACTTCACTCTACTACATTTATACTACACACTACTATACTATACTTCACTCTACTACATTTATACTACACACTACTACACTATACTTCACTCTACTACACTCTACTACACTCTACTTCACTCTACTACATTTATATTACACACTACTACACTCTACTTCACTCTACTTCACTCTACTACACTCTACTCCAATCTACTTCACTCTACTACACTCTACTACACTCTACTACACTCTACTACATTTATACCACACACTACTACACTCTACTACACTCTACTTCACTCTACTACACTCTACTACACTCTACTTCACTCTACTACACTCTACTACACTCTACTACACTCTACTACACTCTACTACATTTATACTACACACTACTACACTCTACTTCACTCTACTACACTATACTTCACTCTACTACATTTATACTACACACTACTACACTATACTTCACTCTACTACATTTATACTACACACTACTACACTATACTTCACTCTACTACACTCTACTACACTCTACTTCACTCTATTACATTTATACTACACACTACTACACTCTACTTCACTCTACTACACTCTCCTCCACTCTACTTCACTCTACTACACTCTACTACACTCTACTACACTCTACTACATTTATACTACACACTACTACACTCTACTACACTCTACTACACTATACTTCACTCTACTACATTTATACTACACACTACTATACTATACTTCACTCTACTACATTTATACTACACACTACTACACTATACTTCACTCTACTACACTCTACTACACTCTACTACACTCTACTACATTTATACTACACACTACTACACTCTACTTCACTCTACTACATTTATACTACACACTACTACACTCTACTTCACTCTACTACACTATACTTCACTCTACTACATTTATACTACACACTACTATACTATACTTCACTCTACTACATTTATACTACACACTACTACACTATACTTCACTCTACTACACTCTACTACACTCTACTTCACTCTACTACACTCTACTACACTCTACTACATTTATACTACACACTACTATACTATACTTCACTCTACTACATTTATACTACACACTACTACACTATACTACACTCTACTACACTCTACTACATTTATACTACACTCTACTATACTATACTTCACTCTACTACACTATACTTCACTCTACTTCACTCTACTACACTCTACTTCACTCTACTACACTCTACTACACTCTACTACACTCTACTACATTTATACTACACTTTACTATACTATACTTCACTCTACTACACTATACTTCACTCTACTACATTTATACTACACACTACTATACTATACTTCACTCTACTACATTTATACTACACACTACTATACTATACTTCACTCTACTACATTTATACTACACACTACTATACTATACTTCACTCTACTACATTTATACTACACACTACTACACTATACTTCACTCTACTACACTCTACTACACTCTACTTCACTCTACTACATTTATATTACACACTACTACACTCTACTTCACTCTACTTCACTCTACTACACTCTACTCCAATCTACTTCACTCTACTACACTCTACTACACTCTACTACACTCTACTACATTTATACCACACACTACTACACTCTACTACACTCTACTTCACTCTACTACACTCTACTACACTCTACTTCACTCTACTACACTCTACTACACTCTACTTCACTCTACTACACTCTACTACACTCTACTACATTTATACTACACACTACTACACTCTACTTCACTCTACTACACTATACTTCACTCTACTACATTTATACTACACACTACTACACTATACTTCACTCTACTACATTTATACTACACACTACTACACTATACTTCACTCTACTACACTCTACTACACTCTACTTCACTCTATTACATTTATACTACACACTACTACACTCTACTTCACTCTACTACACTCTCCTCCACTCTACTTCACTCTACTACACTCTACTACACTCTACTACACTCTACTACATTTATACTACACACTACTACACTCTACTACACTCTACTTCACTCTACTACACTCTACTACACTCTACTTCACTCTACTACACTCTACTACACTCTACTTCACTCTACTACACTCTACTACACTCTACTACATTTATACTACACACTACTACACTCTACTTCACTCTACTACATTTATACTACACACTACTACACTCTAATTCACTCTACTACACTATACTTCACTCTACTACATTTATACTACACACTACTACACTATACTTCACTCTACTACATTTATACTACACACTACTACACTATACTTCACTCTACTATACTGTACTACACTCTACTTCACTCTACTACATTTATACTACACACTAATACACTCTACTTCACTCTACTACACTATACTTCACTCTACTACATTTATACTACACACTACTACACTATACTTCACTCTACTGAACTCTACTACACTCTACTTCACTCTACTACATTTATACTACACACTACTACACTCTACTACACTCTACTTCACTCTACTACACTCTACTTCACTCTACTACATTTATACTACACACTACTATACTATACTTCACTCTACTTCACTCTACTACATTTATACTACACACTACTATACTATACTTCACTCTACTACATTTATACTACACACTACTACACTATACTTCACTCTACTACATTTATACTACACACTACTACACTATACTTCACTCTACTACACTCTACCACATTTATACTACACTCTACTACACTCTACTACACTGTTCTTCACTCTACTACATTTATCCTACACTCTACTTCACTCTACTACACTCTACTACAATCTACTTCACTCTACTACATTTATACTACACACTACTAAACGCTACTTCACTGTACTACATTTATACTACACACTACTACACTATACTTCACTCTACTACATTTATACTACACACTATTACACTATACTTCACTCTACTTCACTCTACTACATTTATACTACACACTACTACACTATACTTCACTCTACTTCACTCTACTACATTTATACTACACACTACTACACTCTACTACACTCTACTTCACTCTACTACATTTATACTACACACTACTATACTATACTTCACTCTACTATATTTATACTACACACTACTATACTATACTTAACTCTACTACATTTATACTACACACTACTATACTATACTTCACTCTACTACATTTACACTACACTCTACTACACTCAACTACACTCTACTACATTTATACTACACACTACTACACTATACTTCACTCTACTACATTTATACTACACTCTACTACACTCTACTTCACTCTACTACATTTATACTACACACTACTATACTATACTTCACTCTACTACATTTATACTACACACTACTATACTATACTTCACTCTACTTCACTCTACTACATTTATACTACACACTACTATACTGTACTTCACTCTACTTCACTCTACTACATTTATACTACACACTACTACACTATACTTCACTCTACTACATTTATACTACACACTACTACACTATACTTCACTCTACTACATTTATACTACACACTACTACACTCTAATTCACTCTACTACATTTATACTACACACTACTACACTATACTTCACTCTACTACATTTATACTACACACTACTACACTATATATCACTCTACTACATTTATACTACACACTACTACACTATACTTCACTCTACTACATTTATACTACACACTACTACACTCTACTTCACTCTACTACATTTATACTACACTCTACTTCACTCTACTACACTCTACTACACTCTACTACATTTATACTACACACTACTACACTCTACTCCACTCTACTACATTTATACTACACACTACTACACTCTACTTCACTCTACTAAATTTATACTACACACTATTACACTATACTTCACTCTACTTCACTCTACTACATTTATACTACACACTACTACACTATACTTCACTCTACTTCACTCTACTACATTTTTACTACACTCTACTACACTCTACTTCACTCTACTACATTTATACTACACACTACTATACTATACTTCACTCTACTACATTTATACTACACACTACTACACTATACTTCACTCTACTTCACTTTACTACATTTATACTACACACTACTATACTATACTTCACTCTACTACATTTATACTACACACTACTATACTATACTTCACTCTACTACATTTATACTACACTCTGCTTCACTCTACTACACTCTACTACACTCTACTACATTTATACTACACACTACTACACTCTACTTCACTCTACTACATTTATACTACACACTACTACACCCTACTACACTCTACTTCACTCTACTACATTTATACTACACACTACTATACTATACTTCACTCTACTACATTTATACTACACACTACTATACTATACTTCACTCTACTACATTTATACTACACACTACTACACTATACTTCACTCTACTACATTTACACTACACTCTACTACACTCTACTTCACTCTACTACATTTATACTACACACTACTATACTATACTTCACTCTACTACATTTATACTACACTCTACTACACTCTACTTCACTCTACTACACTCTACTACACTCTACTTCACTCTACTACACTGTACTACATTTTTATTACACTCTACTACACTTTACTACACTCTTCTTCACTCTACTACATTTATCCTACACTCTACTTCACTCTACTTCACTCTACTACATTTATACTACACACTACTATACTATACTTCACTCTACTACATTTATACTACACACTACTGTACTATACTTCACTCTACTACATTTATACTACACACTACTACACTATACTTCACTCTACTACACTCTACTACACTCTACTTCACTCTACTACATTTATATTACACACTACTACACTCTACTTCACTCTACTTCACTCTACTACACTCTACTCCACTCTACTTCACTCTACTACACTCTACTACACTCTACTACACTCTACTACATTTATACCACACACTACTACACTCTACTACACTCTACTTCACTCTACTACACTCTACTACACTTTACTTCACTCTACTACACTCTACTACACTCTACTTCACTCTACTACACTCTACTACACTCTACTACATTTATACTACACACTACTACACTCTACTTCACTCTACTACACTATACTTCATTCTACTACATTTATACTACACACTACTACACTATACTTCACTCTACTACATTTATACTACACACTACTACACTATACTTCACTCTACTACACTCTACTACACTCTACTTCACTCTACTACATTTATACTACACACTACTACACTCTACTTCACTCTACTACACTCTCCTCCACTCTACTTCACTCTACTACACTCTACTACACTCTACTACATTTATACTACACACTACTACACTCTACTACACTCTACTTCACTCTACTACACTCTACTACACTCTACTTCACTCTACTACACTCTACTACACTCTACTTCACGCTACTACACTCTACTACACTCTACTACATTTATACTACACACTACTACACTCTAATTCACTCTACTACACTATACTTCACTCTACTACATTTATACTACACACTACTACACTATACTTCACTCTACTACATTTATACTACACACTACTACACTATACTTCACTCTACTATACTGTACTACACTCTACTTCACTCTACTACATTTATACTACACACTAATACACTCTACTTCACTCTACTACACTATACTTCACTCTACTGCATTTATACTACACACTACTACACTATACTTCACTCTACTGAACTCTACTACACTCTACTTCACTCTACTACATTTATACTACACACTACTACACTCTACTACACTCTACTTCACTCTACTACACTCTACTTCACTCTACTACATTTATACTACACACTACTATACTATACTTCACTCTACTTCACTCTACTACATTTATACTACACACTACTATACTATACTTCACTCTACTACATTTATACTACACACTACTACACTATACTTCACTCTACTACATTTATACTACACACTACTACACTATACTTCACTCTACTACACTCTACCACATTTATACTACACTCTACTACACTCTACTACACTGTTCTTCACTCTACTACATTTATCCTACACTCTACTTCACTCTACTACACTCTACTACAATCTACTTCACTCTACTACATTTATACTACACACTACTAAACGCTACTTCACTGTACTACATTTATACTACACACTACTACACTATACTTCACTCTACTACATTTATACTACACACTATTACACTATACTTCACTCTACTTCACTCTACTACATTTATACTACACACTACTACACTATACTTCACTCTACTTCACTCTACTACATTTATACTACACACTACTACACTATACTTCACTCTACTTCACTCTACTACATTTATACTACACACTACTACACCCTACTACACTCTACTTCACTCTACTACATTTATACTACACACTACTATACTATACTTCACTCTACTACATTTATACTACACACTATTACACTATACTTCACTCTACTTCACTCTACTACATTTATACTACACACTACTACACTATACTTCACTCTACTTCACTCTACTACATTTATACTACACACTACTACACTCTACTACACTCTACTTCACTCTACTACATTTATACTACACACTACTATACTATACTTCACTCTACTATATTTATACTACACACTACTATACTATACTTCACTCTACTACATTTATACTACACTCTACTACACTCTACTTCACTCTACTTCTCTCTACTACACTCTACTTCACTCTACTACATTTATACTACACACTACTATACTATACTTCACTCTACTACACACTACTACACTATACTTCACTCTACTACATTTATACTACACACTACTACACTATACTTCACTCTACTACATTTATACTACACACTACTACACTATACTTCACTCTACTTTCTTCTACTACATTTATACTACACACTACTACACTATACTTCACTATACTTCACTCTACTACACACTACTACACTATACTTCACTATACTTCACTCGACCACATTTATACTACTACACTCTACTTCACTCTACTACACACTACTACACTAAACTTCACTCTACTTCACTCTACTAAATTTATACTACACACTACTACACTAAACTTCACTATACTTCAATATACTACATTTATACTACACGGTAATACACTATACTTCACTATACTTCACTCTACTACATTCTACACTCTACTACACTCTACTTCACTCTACTACACTCTACTTCACTCTACTATACTGTACTACATTTATACTACACTCTACTACAATCTACTACACTCTTCTTCACTCTACTACATTTATCCTACACTCTACTTCACTCTACTTCACTCGACTACATTTATGCTACACACTACTACACTATACTTCACTCTACTACATTTATACTACACACTACTATACTATACTTCACTCTACTACATTTATACTACACACTACTACACTATATATCACTCTACTACATTTATACTACACACTACTACACTATACTTCACTCTACTACATTTATACTACACACTACTACACTATACTTCACTCTACTTCACTCTACTACACACTACTACACTATACTTCACTATACTTCTCTCGACCACATTTATACTACTACACTATACTTCACTCTACTTCACTCTACTACATTTATACTACACACTACTATACTATACTTCACTCTACTACATTTATACTACACTCTACTACACTCTACTTCACTCTACTTCACTCTACTACACTCTACTACACTCTACTACATTTATACTACACTCTACTACATTTATACTACACACTAGTACACTATACTTCACTCTACTACATTTATACTACACACTACTATACTATACTTCACTTTACTACATTTATACTACACACTACTACACTATACTTCACTCTACTACATTTATACTACACACTACTACACTATACTTCACTCTACTACATTTATACTACACACTACTACACTATACTTCACTCTACTACATTTATACTACACACTACTACACTATACTTCACTCTACTACATTTATACTACACACTACTACACTATACTTCACTCTACTTTCTTCTACTACATTTATACTACACACTACTACACTATACTTCACTATACTTCACTCTACTACACACTACTACACTATACTTCACTATACTTCACTCGACCACATTTATACTACTACACTATACTTCACTCTACTTCACTCTACTACACACTACTACACTATACTTCACTATACTTCACTCTACTACATTCTACACACTACTACACTATACTTCACTATACGTCATTTACTACATTTATACTACACACTACTACACTATACTTCACTATACTTCAATATACTACATTTATACTACACGGTAATACACTATACTTCACTATACTTCACTCTACTACATTCTACAAACTACTACACTATACTTCACTATACGTCATCTACTACTTTTATACTACACACTACTACACTATACCTCACTCTACTTCACTCTACTACACACTACTTCACTATACTTCACCATACGTCACTCTACTACATTTATACTACACACTACTACACTATACTTCACTCTACTTCACTCTACTACATTTATACTACACACTACTACACTATACTTCACTATACTTAACTCTCCTACATTTATACTACACACTACTATGCTATACTTCACTATACGTCATCTACTACTTTTACACTACACTATACTTCACTCTACTTCACTCTACTACACACTACTACACTATACTTCACTCTACTTCACTCTACTACACACTACTTCACTGAACTTCACTATACGTCACTCTACTACATTTATACTACACACTACTACACTATACTTCACTATACTTAACTCTCCTACATTTATACTACACACTACTACACTATACCTCTCTATACTTCACTATACTTAACTCTCCTACATTTATACTACACACTACTACACTATACCTCTCTATACTTCACTATACTTCACTCTACTACATTTATTCTGCACACTACTACACTATACTTCACTATAGTTCACTATACTACATTTATACTACACACCACTACACTATAGTTCACTATACTTCACTCTACTACATTTATACTTAACACTACTACACTATACTTCACTATACCTTACTCTAATACATTATACTATACTATACTTCACTCTACTACATTTATACTACATTTATACTACACACTACTACACTATACTTCACTATACTACATTTATACTACACACCACTACACTATACTTCACTATACTTCACTCTCCTACATTTATACTAAACACTACTACACTATACTTCACTATACCTTACTCTAATACATTTATACTACACACTACTATACTATACTTCACTCTACTACATTTATACTACACACTACTACACTATACTTCACTCTACTACATTTATACTACACACTACTACACTATACTTCACTCTACTACATTTATACTACACACTACTACACTATACTTCACTCTACTACATTTATACTACACACTACTACACTATACTTCACTCTACTTTCTTCTACTACATTTATACTACACACTACTACACTATACTTCACTATACTTCACTCTACTACACACTACTACACTATACTTCACTATACTTCACTCGACCACATTTATACTACTACACTATACTTCACTCTACTTCACTCTACTACACACTACTACACTATACTTCACTATACTTCACTCTACTACATTCTACACACTACTACACTATACTTCACTATACGTCATTTACTACATTTATACTACACACTACTACACTATACTTCACTATACTTCAATATACTACATTTATACTACACGGTAATACACTATACTTCACTATACTTCACTCTACTACATTCTACAAACTACTACACTATACTTCACTATACGTCATCTACTACTTTTATACTACACACTACTACACTATACCTCACTCTACTTCACTCTACTACACACTACTTCACTATACTTCACCATACGTCACTCTACTACATTTATACTACACACTACTACACTATACTTCACTCTACTTCACTCTACTACATTTATACTACACACTACTACACTATACTTCACTATACTTAACTCTCCTACATTTATACTACACACTACTACGCTATACTTCACTATACGTCATCTACTACTTTTACACTACACTATACTTCACTCTACTTCACTCTACTACACACTACTACACTATACTTCACTCTACTTCACTCTACTACACACTACTTCACTAAACTTCACTATACGTCACTCTACTACATTTATACTACACACTACTACACTATACTTCACTATACTTAACTCTCCTACATTTATACTACACACTACTACACTATACCTCTCTATACTTCACTATACTTCACTCTACTACATTTATTCTGCACACTACTACACTATACTTCACTATAGTTCACTATACTACATTTATACTACACACCACTACACTATAGTTCACTATACTTCACTCTACTACATTTATACTTAACACTACTACACTATACTTCACTATACCTTACTCTAATACATTATACTATACTATACTTCACTCTACTACATTTATACTACATTTATACTACACACTACTACACTATACTTCACTATACTACATTTATACTACACACCACTACACTATACTTCACTATACTTCACTCTCCTACATTTATACTAAACACTACTACACTATACTTCACTATACCTTACTCTAATACATTTATACTACACACTACTATACTATACTTCACTCTACTACATTTATACTACACACTACTACACTATACTTCACTCTACTACATTTATACTACACACTACTACACTATACTTCACTCTACTACACTCTACCACATTTATACTACACTCTACTACACTCTACTACACTGTTCTTCACTCTACTACATTTATCCTACACTCTACTTCACTCTACTACACTCTACTACAATCTACTTCACTCTACTACATTTATACTACACACTACTAAACGCTACTTCACTGTACTACATTTATACTACACACTACTACACTATACTTCACTCTACTACATTTATACTACACACTATTACACTATACTTCACTCTACTTCACTCTACTACATTTATACTACACACTACTACACTATACTTCACTCTACTTCACTCTACTACATTTATACTACACACTACTACACTCTACTACACTCTACTTCACTCTACTACATTTATACTACACACTACTATACTATACTTCACTCTACTATATTTATACTACACACTACTATACTATACTTCACTCTACTACATTTACACTACACTCTACTACACTCAACTACACTCTACTACATTTATACTACACACTACTACACTATACTTCACTCTACTACATTTATACTACACTCTACTACACTCTACTTCACTCTACTACATTTATACTACACACTACTATACTATACTTCACTCTACTACATTTATACTACACACTACTATACTATACTTCACTCTACTTCACTCTACTACATTTATACTACACACTACTATACTGTTCTTCACTCTACTTCACTCTACTACATTTATACTTCACACTACTACACTATACTTCACTCTACTACATTTATACTACACACTACTACACTATACTTCACTCTACTACATTTATACTACACACTACTACACTCTAATTCACTCTACTACATTTATACTACACACTACTACACTATACTTCACTCTACTACATTTATACTACACACTACTACACTATACTTCACTCTACTTCATTTATACTACACACTACTACACTCTACTTCACTCTACTACATTTATACTACACTCTACTTCACTCTACTACACTCTACTACACTCTACTACATTTATACTACACACTACTACACTCTACTCCACTCTACTACATTTATACTACACACTACTACACTCTACTTCACTCTACTAAATTTATACTACACACTATTACACTATACTTCACTCTACTTCACTCTACTACATTTCTACTACACACTACTACACTATACTTCACTCTACTTCACTCTACTACATTTTTACTACACTCTACTACACTCTACTTCACTCTACTACATTTATACTACACACTACTACACTCTACTTCACTCTACTACATTTATACTACACACTACTATACTATACTTCACTCTACTACATTTATACTACACACTACTACACTATACTTCACTCTACTACATTTATCCTACACTCTACTTCACTCTACTACACTCTACTACAATCTACTTCACTCTACTACATTTATACTACACACTACTAAACGCTACTTCACTGTACTACATTTATACTACACACTACTACACTATACTTCACTCTACTACATTTATACTACACACTATTACACTATACTTCACTCTACTTCACTCTACTACATTTATACTACACACTACTACACTATACTTCACTCTACTTCACTCTACTACATTTATACTACACACTACTACACTCTACTACACTCTACTTCACTCTACTACATTTATACTACACACTACTATACTATACTTCACTCTACTATATTTATACTACACACTACTATACTCTACTTCACTCTACTACATTTACACTACACTCTACTACACTCAACTACACTCTACTACATTTATACTACACACTACTACACTATACTTCACTCTACTACATTTATACTACACTCTACTACACTCTACTTCACTCTACTACATTTATACTACACACTACTATACTATACTTCACTCTACTACATTTATACTACACACTACTATACTATACTTCACTCTACTTCACTCTACTACATTTATACTACACACTACTATACTGTACTTCACTCTACTTCACTCTACTACATTTATACTACACACTACTACACTATACTTCACTCTACTACATTTATACTACACACTACTACACTATACTTCACTCTACTACATTTATACTACACACTACTACACTCTAATTCACTCTACTACATTTATACTACACACTACTACACTATACTTCACTCTACTACATTTATACTACACACTACTACACTATACTTCTCTCTACTTCATTTATACTACACACTACTACACTCTACTTCACTCTACTACATTTATACTACACTCTACTTCACTCTACTACACTCTACTACACTCTACTACATTTATACTACACACTACTACACTCTACTCCACTCTACTACATTTATACTACACACTACTACACTCTACTTCACTCTACTAAATTTATACTACACACTATTACACTATACTTCACTCTACTTCACTCTACTACATTTCTACTACACACTACTACACTATACTTCACTCTACTTCACTCTACTACATTTTTACTACACTCTACTACACTCTACTTCACTCTACTACATTTATACTACACACTACTACACTCTACTTCACTCTACTACATTTATACTACACACTACTATACTATACTTCACTCTACTACATTTATACTACACACTACTACACTATACTTCACTCTACTTCACTTTACTACATTTATACTACACACTACTATACTATACTTCACTCTACTACATTTATACTACACACTACTATACTATACTTCACTCTACTACATTTATACTACACTCTGCTTCACTCTACTACACTCTTCTACACTCTACTACATTTATACTACACACTACTATACTATACTTCACTCTACTATATTTATACTACACACTACTATACTCTACTTCACTCTACTACATTTACACTACACTCTACTACACTCAACTACACTCTACTACATTTATACTACACACTACTACACTATACTTCACTCTACTACATTTATACTACACTCTACTACACTCTACTTCACTCTACTACATTTATACTACACACTACTATACTATACTTCACTCTACTACATTTATACTACACACTACTATACTATACTTCACTCTACTTCACTCTACTACATTTATACTACACACTACTATACTGTACTTCACTCTACTTCACTCTACTACATTTATACTACACACTACTACACTATACTTCACTCTACTACATTTATACTACACACTACTACACTATACTTCACTCTACTACATTTATACTACACACTACTACACTCTAATTCACTCTACTACATTTATACTACACACTACTACACTATACTTCACTCTACTACATTTATACTACACACTACTACACTATACTTCTCTCTACTTCATTTATACTACACACTACTACACTCTACTTCACTCTACTACATTTATACTACACTCTACTTCACTCTACTACACTCTACTACACTCTACTACATTTATACTACACACTACTACACTCTACTCCACTCTACTACATTTATACTACACACTACTACACTCTACTTCACTCTACTAAATTTATACTACACACTATTACACTATACTTCACTCTACTTCACTCTACTACATTTCTACTACACACTACTACACTATACTTCACTCTACTTCACTCTACTACATTTTTACTACACTCTACTACACTCTACTTCACTCTACTACATTTATACTACACACTACTACACTCTACTTCACTCTACTACATTTATACTACACACTACTATACTATACTTCACTCTACTACATTTATACTACACACTACTACACTATACTTCACTCTACTTCACTTTACTACATTTATACTACACACTACTATACTATACTTCACTCTACTACATTTATACTACACACTACTATACTATACTTCACTCTACTACATTTATACAACACTCTGCTTCACTCTACTACACTCTTCTACACTCTACTACATTTATACTACACACTACTACACTCTACTTCACTCTACTACATTTATACTACACACTACTACACCCTACTACACTCTACTTCACTCTACTACATTTATACTACACACTACTATACTATACTTCACTCTACTACATTTATACTACACACTACTATACTATACTTCACTCTACTACATTTATACTACACACTACTACACTATACTTCACTCTACTACATTTACACTACACTCTACTACACTCTACTTCACTCTACTACATTTATACTACACACTACTATACTATACTTCACTCTACTACATTTATACTACACTCTACTACACTCTACTTCACTCTACTACACTCTACTACACTCTACTTCACTCTACTACACTGTACTACATTTATATTACACTCTACTACACTTTACTACACTCTTCTTCACTCTACTACATTTATCCTACACTCTACTTCACTCTACTTCACTCTACTACATTTATACTACACACTACTACACTATACTTCACTCTACTACATTTATACTACACACTACTATACTATACTTCACTCTACTACATTTATACTACACACTACTACACTATATATCACTCTACTACATTTATACTACACACTACTACAATATACTTCACTCTACTACATTTATACTACACACTACTACACTATACTTCACTCTACTACATTTATACTACACACTACTACACTATACTTCACTCTACTACATTTATACTACACACTACTACACTATACTTCACTCTACTAAATTTATACTACACACTACTACACTATACTTCACTCAACTTCACTCTACTACATTTATACTACACACTACTACACTATACTTCACTATACTTCACTCTACTACACACTACTACACTATACTTCACTCTACTTCACTCTACTACATTTATACTACACACTACTATACTATACTTCACTCTACTACATTTATACTACACTCTACTACACTCTACTTCACTCTACTTCACTCTACTACACTCTACTTCACTCTACTACATTTATACTACACACTACTATACTATACTTCACTCTACTACACACTACTACACTATACTTCACTCTGCTACATTTATACTACACACTACTACACTATACTTCACTCTACTACATTTATACTACACACTACTACACTATACTTCACTCTACTTTCTTCTACTACATTTATACTACACACTACTACACTATACTTCACTATACTTCACTCTACTACACACTACTACACTATACTTCACTATACTTCACTCGACCACATTTATACTACTACACTATACTTCACTCTACTTCACTCTACTACATTTATACTACACACTACTATACTGTACTTCACTCTACTTCACTCTACTACATTTATACTACACACTACTACACTATACTTCACTCTACTACATTTATACTACACACTACTACACTATACTTCACTCTACTACATTTATACTACACACTACTACACTCTAATTCACTCTACTACATTTATACTACACACTACTACACTATACTTCACTCTACTACATTTATACTACACACTACTACACTATATATCACTCTACTACATTTATACTACACACTACTACACTATACTTCACTCTACTACATTTATACTACACACTACTACACTCTACTTCACTCTACTACATTTATACTACACTCTACTTCACTCTACTACACTCTACTACACTCTACTACATTTATACTACACACTACTACACTCTACTCCACTCTACTACATTTATACTACACACTACTACACTCTACTTCACTCTACTAAATTTATACTACACACTATTACACTATACTTCACTCTACTTCACTTTACTACATTTATACTACACACTACTACACTATACTTCACTCTACTACATTTATACTACACACTACTACACTATACTTCACTCTACTACATTTATACTACACACTACTACACTATACTTCACTCTACTACATTTATACTACACACTACTACACTATACTTCACTCTACTACATTTATACTACACACTACTACACTATACTTCACTCTACTTTCTTCTACTACATTTATACTACACACTACTACACTATACTTCACTATACTTCACTCTACTACACACTACTACACTATACTTCACTATACTTCACTCGACCACATTTATACTACTACACTATACTTCACTCTACTTCACTCTACTACATTTATACTACACACTACTACACTATACTTCACTCTACTTCACTCTACTACATTTATACTACACACTACTACACTATACTTCACTCTACTTCACTCTACTACATTTATACTACACACTACTACACCCTACTACACTCTACTTCACTCTACTACATTTATACTACACACTACTATACTATACTTCACTCTACTACATTTATACTACACACTATTACACTATACTTCACTCTACTTCACTCTACTACATTTATACTACACACTACTACACTATACTTCACTCTACTTCACTCTACTACATTTATACTACACACTACTACACTCTACTACACTCTACTTCACTCTACTACATTTATACTACACACTACTATACTATACTTCACTCTACTATATTTATACTACACACTACTATACTATACTTCACTCTACTACATTTATACTACACTCTACTACACTCTACTTCACTCTACTTCTCTCTACTACACTCTACTTCACTCTACTACATTTATACTACACACTACTATACTATACTTCACTCTACTACACACTACTACACTATACTTCACTCTACTACATTTATACTACACACTACTACACTATACTTCACTCTACTACATTTATACTACACACTACTACACTATACTTCACTCTACTTTCTTCTACTACATTTATACTACACACTACTACACTATACTTCACTATACTTCACTCTACTACACACTACTACACTATACTTCACTATACTTCACTCGACCACATTTATACTACTACACTCTACTTCACTCTACTACACACTACTACACTAAACTTCACTCTACTTCACTCTACTAAATTTATACTACACACTACTACACTAAACTTCACTATACTTCAATATACTACATTTATACTACACGGTAATACACTATACTTCACTATACTTCACTCTACTACATTCTACACTCTACTACACTCTACTTCACTCTACTACACTCTACTTCACTCTACTATACTGTACTACATTTATACTACACTCTACTACAATCTACTACACTCTTCTTCACTCTACTACATTTATCCTACACTCTACTTCACTCTACTTCACTCGACTACATTTATGCTACACACTACTACACTATACTTCACTCTACTACATTTATACTACACACTACTATACTATACTTCACTCTACTACATTTATACTACACACTACTACACTATATATCACTCTACTACATTTATACTATACACTACTACACTATACTTCACTCTACTACATTTATACTACACACTACTACACTATACTTCACTCTACTTCACTCTACTACACACTACTACACTATACTTCACTATACTTCTCTCGACCACATTTATACTACTACACTATACTTCACTCTACTTCACTCTACTACATTTATACTACACACTACTATACTATACTTCACTCTACTACATTTATACTACACTCTACTACACTCTACTTCACTCTACTTCACTCTACTACACTCTACTACACTCTACTACATTTATACTACACTCTACTACATTTATACTACACACTAGTACACTATACTTCACTCTACTACATTTATACTACACACTACTATACTATACTTCACTTTACTACATTTATACTACACACTACTACACTATACTTCACTCTACTACATTTATACTACACACTACTACACTATACTTCACTCTACTACATTTATACTACACACTACTACACTATACTTCACTCTACTACATTTATACTACACACTACTACACTATACTTCACTCTACTACATTTATACTACACACTACTACACTATACTTCACTCTACTTTCTTCTACTACATTTATACTACACACTACTACACTATACTTCACTATACTTCACTCTACTACACACTACTACACTATACTTCACTATACTTCACTCGACCACATTTATACTACTACACTATACTTCACTCTACTTCACTCTACTACACACTACTACACTATACTTCACTATACTTCACTCTACTACATTCTACACACTACTACACTATACTTCAATATACTACATTTATACTACACGGTAATACACTATACTTCACTATACTTCACTCTACTACATTCTACAAACTACTACACTATACTTCACTATACGTCATCTACTACTTTTATACTACACACTACTACACTATACCTCACTCTACTTCACTCTACTACACACTACTTCACTATACTTCACCATACGTCACTCTACTACATTTATACTACACACTACTACACTATACTTCACTCTACTTCACTCTACTACATTTATACTACACACTACTACACTATACTTCACTATACTTAACTCTCCTACATTTATACTACACACTACTATGCTATACTTCACTATACGTCATCTACTACTTTTACACTACACTATACTTCACTCTACTTCACTCTACTACACACTACTACACTATACTTCACTCTACTTCACTCTACTACACACTACTTCACTGAACTTCACTATACGTCACTCTACTACATTTATACTACACACTACTACACTATACTTCACTATACTTAACTCTCCTACATTTATACTACACACTACTACACTATACCTCTCTATACTTCACTATACTTAACTCTCCTACATTTATACTACACACTACTACACTATACCTCTCTATACTTCACTATACTTCACTCTACTACATTTATTCTGCACACTACTACACTATACTTCACTATAGTTCACTATACTACATTTATACTACACACCACTACACTATAGTTCACTATACTTCACTCTACTACATTTATACTTAACACTACTACACTATACTTCACTATACCTTACTCTAATACATTATACTATACTATACTTCACTCTACTACATTTATACTACATTTATACTAGACACTACTACACTATACTTCACTATACTACATTTATACTACACACCACTACACTATACTTCACTATACTTCACTCTCCTACATTTATACTAAACACTACTACACTATACTTCACTATACCTTACTCTAATACATTTATACTACACACTACTATACTATACTTCACTCTACTACATTTATACTACACACTACTACACTATACTTCACTCTACTACATTTATACTACACACTACTACACTATACTTCACTCTACTACATTTATACTACACACTACTACACTATACTTCACTCTACTACATTTATACTACACACTACTACACTATACTTCACTCTACTTTCTTCTACTACATTTATACTACACACTACTACACTATACTTCACTATACTTCACTCTACTACACACTACTACACTATACTTCACTATACTTCACTCGACCACATTTATACTACTACACTATACTTCACTCTACTTCACTCTACTACACACTACTACACTATACTTCACTATACTTCACTCTACTACATTCTACACACTACTACACTATACTTCACTATACGTCATTTACTACATTTATACTACACACTACTACACTATACTTCACTATACTTCAATATACTACATTTATACTACACGGTAATACACTATACTTCACTATAATTCACTCTACTACATTCTACAAACTACTACACTATACTTCACTATACGTCATCTACTACTTTTATACTACACACTACTACACTATACCTCACTCTACTTCACTCTACTACACACTACTTCACTATACTTCACCATACGTCACTCTACTACATTTATACTACACACTACTACACTATACTTCACTCTACTTCACTCTACTACATTTATACTACACACTACTACACTATACTTCACTATACTTAACTCTCCTACATTTATACTACACACTACTACGCTATACTTCACTATACGTCATCTACTACTTTTACACTACACTATACTTCACTCTACTTCACTCTACTACACACTACTACACTATACTTCACTCTACTTCACTCTACTACACACTACTTCACTAAACTTCACTATACGTCACTCTACTACATTTATACTACACACTACTACACTATACTTCACTATACTTAACTCTCCTACATTTATACTACACACTACTACACTATACCTCTCTATACTTCACTATACTTCACTCTACTACATTTATTCTGCACACTACTACACTATACTTCACTATAGTTCACTATACTACATTTATACTACACACCACTACACTATAGTTCACTATACTTCACTCTACTACATTTATACTTAACACTACTACACTATACTTCACTATACCTTACTCTAATACATTATACTATACTATACTTCACTCTACTACATTTATACTACATTTATACTACACACTACTACACTATACTTCACTATACTACATTTATACTACACACCACTACACTATACTTCACTATACTTCACTCTCCTACATTTATACTAAACACTACTACACTATACTTCACTATACCTTACTCTAATACATTTATACTACACACTACTATACTATACTTCACTCTACTACATTTTTACTACACACTACTACACTATACTTCACTCTACTACATTTATACTACACACTACTACACTATACTTCACTCTACTACACTCTACCACATTTATACTACACTCTACTACACTCTACTACACTGTTCTTCACTCTACTACATTTATCCTACACTCTACTTCACTCTACTACACTCTACTACAATCTACTTCACTCTACTACATTTATACTACACACTACTAAACGCTACTTCACTGTACTACATTTATACTACACACTACTACACTATACTTCACTCTACTACATTTATACTACACACTATTACACTATACTTCACTCTACTTCACTCTACTACATTTATACTACACACTACTACACTATACTTCACTCTACTTCACTCTACTACATTTATACTACACACTACTACACTCTACTACACTCTACTTCACTCTACTACATTTATACTACACACTACTATACTATACTTCACTCTACTATATTTATACTACACACTACTATACTATACTTCACTCTACTACATTTACACTACACTCTACTACACTCAACTACACTCTACTACATTTATACTACACACTACTACACTATACTTCACTCTACTACATTTATACTACACTCTACTACACTCTACTTCACTCTACTACATTTATACTACACACTACTATACTATACTTCACTCTACTACATTTATACTACACACTACTATACTATACTTCACTCTACTTCACTCTACTACATTTATACTACACACTACTGTACTGTACTTCACTCTACTTCACTCTACTACATTTATACTTCACACTACTACACTATACTTCACTCTACTACATTTATACTACACACTACTACACTATACTTCACTCTACTACATTTATACTACACACTACTACACTCTAATTCACTCTACTACATTTATACTACACACTACTACACTATACTTCACTCTACTACATTTATACTACACACTACTACACTATACTTCACTCTACTTCATTTATACTACACACTACTACACTCTACTTCACTCTACTACATTTATACTACACTCTACTTCACTCTACTACACTCTACTACACTCTACTACATTTATACTACACACTACTACACTCTACTCCACTCTACTACATTTATACTACACACTACTACACTCTACTTCACTCTACTAAATTTATACTACACACTATTACACTATACTTCACTCTACTTCACTCTACTACATTTCTACTACACACTACTACACTATACTTCACTCTACTTCACTCTACTACATTTTTACTACACTCTACTACACTCTACTTCACTCTACTACATTTATACTACACACTACTACACTCTACTTCACTCTACTACATTTATACTACACACTACTATACTATACTTCACTCTACTACATTTATACTACACACTACTACACTATACTTCACTCTACTACATTTATCCTACACTCTACTTCACTCTACTACACTCTACTACAATCTACTTCACTCTACTACATTTATACTACACACTACTAAACGCTACTTCACTGTACTACATTTATACTACACACTACTACACTATACTTCACTCTACTACATTTATACTACACACTATTACACTATACTTCACTCTACTTCACTCTACTACATTTATACTACACACTACTACACTATACTTCACTCTACTTCACTCTACTACATTTATACTACACACCACTACACTCTACTACACTCTACTTCACTCTACTACATTTATACTACACACTACTATACTATACTTCACTCTACTATATTTATACTACACACTACTATACTATACTTCACTCTACTACATTTACACTACACTCTACTACACTCAACTACACTCTACTACATTTATACTACACACTACTACACTATACTTCACTCTACTACATTTATACTACACTCTACTACACTCTACTTCACTCTACTACATTTATACTACACACTACTATACTATACTTCACTCTACTACATTTATACTACACACTACTATACTATACTTCACTCTACTTCACTCTACTACATTTATCCTACACTCTACTTCACTCTACTACACTCTACTACAATCTACTTCACTCTACTACATTTATACTACACACTACTAAACGCTACTTCACTGTACTACATTTATACTACACACTACTACACTATACTTCACTCTACTACATTTATACTACACACTATTACACTATACTTCACTCTACTTCACTCTACTACATTTATACTACACACTACTACACTATACTTCACTCTACTTCACTCTACTACATTTATACTACACACCACTACACTCTACTACACTCTACTTCACTCTACTACATTTATACTACACACTACTATACTATACTTCACTCTACTATATTTATACTACACACTACTATACTATACTTCACTCTACTACATTTACACTACACTCTACTACACTCAACTACACTCTACTACATTTATACTACACACTACTACACTATACTTCACTCTACTACATTTATACTACACTCTACTACACTCTACTTCACTCTACTACATTTATACTACACACTACTATACTATACTTCACTCTACTACATTTATACTACACACTACTATACTATACTTCACTCTACTTCACTCTACTACATTTATACTACACACTACTATACTGTACTTCACTCTACTTCACTCTACTACATTTATACTACACACTACTACACTATACTTCACTCTACTACATTTATACTACACACTACTACACTATACTTCACTCTACTACATTTATACTACACACTACTACACTCTAATTCACTCTACTACATTTATACTACACACTACTACACTATACTTCACTCTACTACATTTATACTACACACTACTACACTATACTTCACTCTACTTCATTTATACTACACACTACTACACTCTACTTCACTCTACTACATTTATACTACACTCTACTTCACTCTACTACACTCTACTACACTCTACTACATCTATACTACACACTACTACACTCTACTCCACTCTACTACATTTATACTACACACTACTACACTCTACTTCACTCTACTAAATTTATACTACACACTATTACACTATACTTCACTCTACTTCACTCTACTACATTTCTACTACACACTACTACACTATACTTCACTCTACTTCACTCTACTACATTTTTACTACACTCTACTACACTCTACTTCACTCTACTACATTTATACTACACTCTACTACACTCTACTTCACTCTACTTCACTCTACTACACTCTACTTCACTCTACTACATTTATACTACACACTACTATACTATACTTCACTCTACTACACACTACTACACTATACTTCACTCTGCTACATTTATACTACACACTACTACACTATACTTCACTCTACTACATTTATACTACACACTACTACACTATACTTCACTCTACTTTCTTCTACTACATTTATACTACACACTACTACACTATACTTCACTATACTTCACTCTACTACACACTACTACACTATACTTCACTATACTTCACTCGACCACATTTATACTACTACACTCTACTTCACTCTACTACACACTACTACACTAAACTTCACTCTACTTCACTCTACTACATTTATACTACACACTACTACACTAAACTTCACTATACTTCAATATACTACATTTATACTACACGGTAATACACTATACTTCACTATACTTCACTCTACTACATTCTACACTCTACTACACTCTACTTCACTCTACTACACTCTACTTCACTCTACTATACTGTACTACATTTATACTACACTCTACTACAATCTACTACACTCTTCTTCACTCTACTACATTTATCCTACACTCTACTTCACTCTACTTCACTCGACTACATTTATGCTACACACTACTACACTATACTTCACTCTACTACATTTATACTACACACTACTATACTATACTTCACTCTACTACATTTATACTACACACTACTACACTATATATCACTCTACTACATTTATACTACACACTACTACACTATACTTCACTCTACTACATTTATACTACACACTACTACACTATACTTCACTCTACTACATTTATACTACACACTACTACACTATACTTCACTCTACTAGATTTATACTACACACTACTACACTATACTTCACTCTACTTCACTCTACTACATTTATACTACACACTACTACACTATACTTCACTATACTTCACTCTACTACACACTACTACACTATACTTCACTATACTTCTCTCGACCACATTTATACTACTACACTATACTTCACTCTACTACATTTATACTACACACTACTACACTATACTTCACTCTACTACATTTATACCACACACTACTACACTATACATCACTCTACTAGATTCATACTACACACTACTACACTATACTTCACTCTACTTCACTCTACTACATTTATACTACACACTACAACACTATACTTCACTCTACTTCACTCTACTACATTTATACTACACACTACTACACTATACTTCACTCTACTACATTTATACCACACACTACTACACTATACTTCACTATACTTCACTCTACTACACACTACTACACTATACTTCACTATACTTCTCTCGACCACATTTATACTACTACACTATACTTCACTCTACTTCACTCTACTACATTTATACTACACACTACTATACTATACTTCACTCTACTACATTTATACTACACTCTACTACACTCTACTTCACTCTACTTCACTCTACTACACTCTACTACACTCTACTACATTTATACTACACTCTACTACATTTATACTACACACTAGTACACTATACTTCACTCTACTACATTTATACTACACACTACTATACTATACTTCACTTTACTACATTTATACTACACACTACTACACTATACTTCACTCTACTACATTTATACTACACACTACTACACTATACATCACTCTACTACATTTATACTACACACTACTACACTATACTTCACTCTACTACATTTATACTACACACTACTACACTATACTTCACTCTACTACATTTATACTACACACTACTACACTATACTTCACTCTACTTTCTTCTACTACATTTATACTACACACTACTACACTATACTTCACTATACTTCACTCTACTACACACTACTACACTATACTTCACTATACTTCACTCGACCACATTTATACTACTACACTATACTTCACTCTACTTCACTCTACTACACACTACTACACTATACTTCACTATACGTCATTTACTACATTTATACTACACACTACTACACTATACTTCACTATACTTCAATATACTACATTTATACTACACGGTAATACACTATACTTCACTATACTTCACTCTACTACATTCTACAAACTACTACACTATACTTCACTATACGTCATCTACTACTTTTATACTACACACTACTACACTATACCTCACTCTACTTCACTCTACTACACACTACTTCACTATACTTCACTATACGTCACTCTACTACATTTATACTACACACTACTACACTATACTTCACTCTACTTCACTCTACTACATTTATACTACACACTACTACACTATACTTCACTATACTTAACTCTCCTACATTTATACTACACACTACTACGCTATACTTCACTATACGTCATCTACTACTTTTACACTACACTATACTTCACTCTACTTCACTCTACTACACACTACTACACTATACTTCACTCTACTTCACTCTACTACACACTACTTCACTAAACTTCACTATACGTCACTCTACTACATTTATACTACACACTACTACACTATACTTCACTATACTTAACTCTCCTACATTTATACTACACACTACTACACTATACCTCTCTATACTTCACTATACTTCACTCTACTACATTTATTCTGCACACTACTACACTATACTTCACTATAGTTCACTATACTACATTTATACTACACACCACTACACTATAGTTCACTATACTTCACTCTACTACATTTATACTAAACACTACTACACTATACTTCACTATACCTTACTCTAATACATTATACTATACTATACTTCACTCTACTACATTTATACTACATTTATACTACACACTACTACACTATACTTCACTATACTACATTAATACTACACACCACTACACTATACTTCACTATACTTCACTCTCCTACATTTATACTAAACACTACTACACTATACTTCACTATAGCTTACTCTAATACATTATACTATACTATACTTCACTCTACTACATTTATACTACATTTATACTACACACTACTACACTAAACTTCACTTTTCTACATTTTACTACACTCTACTTAACTCTACTTCACTATACTACACCATACTCTACTACACTTTACTCTACTACACTCTACTCTACTCTACTACACTCTACTATACTCTACTCTACTACACTCTACTATATTACACTCTACTATACTACACTAAACTACACTCTACTCTACTACACTCTACTCTACTCTACTCTACTACACTCTACTATACTCTACTCTACTACACTCCACTATATTACACTCTACTATACTACACTAAACTACACTCTACTCTACTCTTCTATACTACAGTAAACTACACTCTACTACACTCTACTATACTACACTCTACTAAACTACACTCTATTCTTCTATACTACACTAAACTACACTCTACTATACTCTACTCTACTACACTCTACTATACTACGCTCTACTCTTCTATACTACAATAAACTACTCTACTACACTCTACTATACTCTACTCTACTACACTCTACTATACTACGCTCTACTATTCTATACTACAATAAACTACTCTATTACACTCTACTCTACTCTACTACACTCTACTATACTACGCTCTACTCTTCTATACTACAACAAACTACTCTACTACACTCTACTATACTCTACTCCACTACACTCTACTATACTACGCTCTACTATTCTATACTACAATAAACTACTCTATTACACTCTACTATACTCTACTCTACTACACTCTACTATACTACGCTCTACTCTTCTATACTACAATAAACTACTCTACTACACTCTACTATACTCGACTCTACTACACTCTACTATACTACACTAAACTACACTCTACTCTACTACACTCTATTCTTCTATACTACACTAAACTACACTCTACTACACTCTACTCTACTAGACTCTACTGTACTACACTCTACTATACTACTCTACTACACTCTACTCTACTAGACTCTACTGTACTACACTCTACTATACTACACTCTACTCTTCTATACTACACTAAACTACACTCTACTACACTCTACTCTACTGCACTCTACTGTACTACACTCTACTATACTACACTCTACTCTTCTATACTACACTAAACTACACTCTACTACACTCTACTATACTACACTTTACTATACTACACTCTACTCTTCTATACTCTACTATACTAGACTCTACTATACTCTACTCTGCTACACTCTACTATACTACACTAAACTACACTCCACTCTACTATACTACACACTACTACACTCTACTATACTACACTCTACTGTACTACACTCTACTGTACTACACTCTACTACACTCTACTGTACTACACTCTACTGTACTACACTCTACTCTGCTATACTACACTAAAGTACTGTATGCTGTGGTTGTTTCTGACGATTGCAGACATTAAACACATTTTAACTCCAGTGTTAGTAGAAAGACTGTCAGTTGATCTTAAATCAATGGATTTACTTTTCTTCCCTCACATTAATGGTATGAAAACGTTGCATTATACTTCATTATACTTCACTCTACTACATTATACTACACCATACTGCACTCTACTACATTATACTACATATGAAAACGTCTCCGTCTCTGACAGCTGACGTTTCAGGTGGATTTAATCCCAGCGGCCCGTTGATAAATGTCTGCTGGGTAAATCAATAAGAAGCAAAATATCAGAAATATCAGTGTGATGTTTTCTCCTAACATGCCAAATGTTTCTTATTCAAGGCCACCTTGAATAAGAAAGCTCTCCTCTCCCTCCTGACTCTCTCCCCGCTCTCCCTCCTCACTCACCTCACCCTCACTACCTCTCCCTCCCCACCCTCTCCCTCCTCACCCTCTCCCTCCTCCCCCTCTCCCTCCTCAGTCACCTCACTCTCCCTCCTCACTCTCTCCCTCCTCACCCTCTCCCTCCTCACTCACCTCACTCTCCCTCCTCACTCTCTCCCTCCTCAGCCTCTTCCTCCTCCCCCTCTCCCTCCTCCCCCTCTCCCTCCTCAGTCTTTCCCTCCTCAGCCTCTTTCCTCTCACCTTCTCCCTCCTCACCTTCTCCCTCCTCAGCCTCTTCCTCCTCACCCTCTCCCACTTCACCTTCTCCCTCCACAGCCTCTCCCTCCCCAGCCTCTCCCTCCTCACTCACCTCACTCTCACTCCTCAGCCTCTCCCTCCCCAGCCTCTTCCTCCTCACCTTCTCCCTCCTCACCCTCTCCCACTTCACCTTCTCCCTCCTCAGCCTCTTCCTCCTCACCTTCTCCCTCTTCGCCCTCTTCCTCCTCACCTTCTCCCTCTTCACCCTCTCCCTCCTCCGTCTCTCCCTCCTCACCCTCTCCCTCCTCCCCCTCTCCCTCCTCAGGCTCTTCCTCCTCAGTCTCTTTCTCCTCATCTTCTCCCTCCTCAGCCTCTTCCTCCTCACCCTCTCCCTCTTCGCCCTCTTCCTCCTCACCTTCTCTCTCCTCAGCCTCTCCCTCCTCACCCTCTCCCTCCTCAGCCTCTTCCTCCTCACCCTCTCCCTCCCCACTCTCTCCCTCCTCCCCTCTCCCTCCTCACCCTCTCCCTCCTCAGCCTCTCCCTCCTCAGCCTCTCCCTCCTCAGCCTCTCCCTCTTCAGCCTCTCCCTCCTCAGCCTCTCCCTCTTCACCCTCTCCCTCCTCAGGCTCTCCCTCTTCACCCTCTCCCTCCTCACCTTCTCCATCCTCACCTTCTCCCTTCCCAGCCTCTCCCTCCTCACCCTCTCCCTCTTCACCCTCTTCCTCCTCACCTTCTCCCTCCTCACCTTCTCCCTTCTCAGCCTCTCCCTCCTCACCCTCTCCCTCTTCACCCTCTTCCTCCTCACCTTCTCCCTCCTCACCTTCTCCCTCCTCAGCCTCTTCCTCCTCACCCTCTCACACTTCACCTTCTCCCTCCACAGCCTCTCCCTCCCCAGCCTCTCCCTCCTCACTCACCTCACTCTCACTCCTCAGCCTCTCCCTCCCCAGCCTCTTCCTCCTCACCTTCTCCCTCCTCACCCTCTCCCTGCTCAGCCTCTCCCTCCTCAGCCTCTCCCTCCTCAGCCTCTCCCTCTTCACCCTCTCCCTCCTCAGCCTCTCCCTCTTCACCCTCTCCCTCCTCAGCCTCTCCCTCTTCACCCTCTCCCTCCTCACCTTCTCCATCCTCACCTTCTCCCTTCCCAGCCTCTCCCTCCTCACCTTCTCCCTCTTCGCCCTCTTCCTCCTCACCTTCTCTCTCCTCAGCCTCTCCCCCTCACCCTCTCCCTCCTCAGCCTCTTCCTCCTCACCCTCTCCCTCCCCACCCTCTCCCTCCTCACCCTCTCCCTCCTCACCCTCTCCCTCCTCACCCTCTCCCTCCTTACTCACCTCACTCTCACTCCTCACTCTCTCCCTCCTCAGCCTCTTCCTCCTCCCCCTCTACCTCCTCCCCCTCTCCCTCCTCACTCACCTCACTCTCCCTCCTCACCCTCTCCCTCCTCACTCACCTCACTCTCCCTCCTCACTCTCTCCCTCCTCAGCCTCTTCCTCCTCCCCCTCTCCCTCCTCCCCCTCTCCCTCCTCAGCCTCTTTCCTCTCACCTTCTCCCTCCTCACCTTCTCCCTCCTCAGCCACTTCCTCCTCACCCTCTCCCACTTCACCTTCTCCCTCCACAGCCTCTCCCTCCCCAGCCTCTCCCTCCTCACTCACCTCACTCTCACTCCTCAGCCTCTCCCTCCCCAGCCTCTTCCTCCTCACCTTCTCCCTCCTCACCCTCTCCCACTTCACCTTCTCCCTCCTCAGCCTCTTCCTCCTCACCTTCTCCCTCTTCGCCCTCTTCCTCCTCACCTTCTCCCTCCTCACCCTCTCCCTCCTCCGTCTCTCCCTCCTCACCCTCTCCCTCTTCACCCTCTTCCTCCTCACCTTCTCCCTCCTCACCTTCTCCCTCCTCAGCCTCTTCCTCCTCAGCCTCTTCCTCCTCACCCTCTCCCTCTCTCTCAGCCTTCCTCTGGATCACATGAGCCCACTTCAGGCCCTCGCTGTGATGCAGAACAAATGTAACCATAGCTCCTGTCTTCTGTTGCTCCTCCCAGAACGGAGGCCCCGACGGGTTCAAACCGCCCTGTAACCCTGAGCCGCTGGAGGACTGTGATGAGTTCCCCGTGGAGAGCTTCAGCCTCACATGCTTTGATGGAGATCTGCTCAAGCCCACTCAGGTGGTACGTGACTCGTCTCGCCTCCGAGCCTCAGACCCAAATCCTAAATTTCCCCAATGGTTTCTGTCCATCCTTCATTTCCTTCACGTACGCTACAGCCCACCTGACGCTCAGCACCTCCTTAGGAGTATGTTTCCTCCTTAAGAGTATGTTTCCTCCTTAACAGTTTGATTCCTCCTTAACAGTTTGATTCCTCCTTAACAGTTTGATTCCTCCTCAAGAGTTTTCCTCCTTAAGAGTTTGATTCCTACTTAAGAGTAGTTTTAATCCTTAACAGTTTGATTCCTTAAGAGTTTGATTCCTCCTTTAGAGTATGCAGCACCCCGCCAGCTTACAAACTCTACAGCGTAGAAGAAACCTACACATAGAAGATGTTTACAGCGTAGAAGAAACCTACACATAGAAGATGTTTACAGCGTAGAAGAAACCTACACATAGAAGATGTTTACAGCGTAGAAGAAACCTACACATAGAAGATGTTTACAGCGTAGAAGATCCTTACAGGGTAGAAGAACCCTACAGCGTAGAAGAAACCTACACGAAGAAGATCTTTACAGCATAGAAGCGATGTCAACAGTGTTTCAGAATGATCCCTGGTGAGCGCGTGTCGGGCGGCGCCACCCGCATGTACACTGTCGGCATTTAAAGATCTGGACCCCTCAAGGTTTTTACTTCAAACTCTCAAAAATGATTTGGGAATGTAAGAAATAAAGAACAAACGTGTCCAAAGTCTGTCAGGAGTCCGAATAGACGGAACACTTTGAAGACGTCCGTTTCATAATGGGCAACCTCCGCTTCTGCCTGAAATCCACAACAGTGGGAGTCTGAATGAATCAAAGACCGTCATGACGTGGGTCTGGGTTTCCAGGATGAAGATAGTGACGAGGACTTTCTGCTTTAATGTTAGAGATGATGTTGATTTTAACGTTTGTGGTGTCAAACGTCAGGTTTTATGCAACAATGAATGAAGGTATTAAGGAGAAGGAAGACCGCTGTGAAGGTCTCTGACCACCAGTGGATTTAGGTTTTCAGAATAAAAGCGCGTGATGACTTCTGCTTGAACGTTACGTCGGTTAATTAAGGTCACATGTCTGTTGAGTTTTCCACACAGCACAATCTCACTAATAACTCAGTGTTTGATGATGTGGAGAAAAGAAAAAACCTCCTTTCTCCCCCCCTCCCTCGTGTCTCCACCCTCCAAGTTAAGCTGAGTTATTATCAGCTGTCCTGGTTGAAAGCACCACGATCACAGGCAGCTGCATCCCCGGGACACAATCAGTGCCTGTAATTAAACGCTTACACTGAACCATTGTTGAGGGGATTCTGTGCGGCCTGAAGTGGTGGGCAAACATCAGCACCAGGTCCGGTTTCACATCATAACACGCGAGGGTTTGATACGGTCAGCTCTGAGATAACATTCACACTTGTGTGTCTTTCAGGACGAATCAAACGGACGTCTATTTTTAAAGACATGCAAACACGCTGATGGTTCTCTCCTTATTTCACCTGCCTAGTCCAGTGGGACGGGTCCGTTCTCAGGGCAGGAACCTGAAGTCAGTCGGTCCTTTTCTTTACAGACGCTGATGTATCGATGAGAACAGGAGCCTCTCAGGAGACCAGAACCACTTTACACCAAACGTCTCAAAGACATGAAAGGAATCATCACAGCAGAACACGGAGTCCGTTGAACATCTCCCATCAGGAAGCACCAGCGATTGTGAGTCAGCATCACGGTCTTTGGTTCTGATGAAAGCGCCACCAGGTGGACAGGAGAGACGACAGCAGGAGGTGGGCACCGAGCATTTCTCTCTCCCCATCCTTCCTGACTGATTCCTCTCTAGTTCTGCATTCTGTTGGTGTCCTTGTTCCCTACTGGTACCATGATGTGGTACCTGTAGGACATTCAGGTGGACCAGATGGTCCAGCTCCTCCAAGATGGAACCTCCATATGTGCCGTCACTAGAAGGTCTATTGTGTCTCCAAGAATAGTCTGAGGAGTGTGGAGGAGGTACCAGGAGACAGGCCGGTAGACCAGGAGAGCTGGACCAAACCGTTGAAGGACAAGAACGCAGCAGCGAGACCGGTGTCTGCTTCTCAGTGTGAGGAGGACCAGGAGGAGCTCTACCAGATCCCTACAAGTTGACCTCTAACAGCTACTTGTGTGATGGTTCTGACCCAACTGTCATGGCATGAGGGTCAAACGTCCTCGCCCTGGACCCCAGCTCACAGCCCAGAACCATACAGCTGGATTTATGTTCACTAGAGAACACCAGGATGGGACATTTCTCCATTGGTGCCTTGTTCTCCTCTCAGATGAGAGCAGGTTCTGACTGAGCTCACGTGACAGACGTGAAGGTTCTGGAGACGCTGTGGTGAAGGTTCTGTTGCTTGAAACATCATCCAGCAGGACCGGTTTGGTGGTGGTGTGGGGAGGTAGATCCTTGGGGGGTCTCACAGACAACCAGGTGTCAGCCAACGGTACCTGACTGCTGTTAGGTACCAGGATGAAACCCTCAGACCCACTGTCAGACCTCACACTGGTCAAGTGGACCCTGGTTCTTCTTGGTCCAGGACAAGGCCCGGCTTTATCCGGTCCTGGATGATGAAGGTCTTGATGCCATTGACTGGAACTCATATTCACTAGACCAAAATCCACCTGAGGGTCCTGCCTGTGGTCCTAATTAGTATAGGTAGATGCCCCGCCCACGCCCATAGAAGGGCAGCAGTCACATGACAGGCAGGGAGACTGTGGAGAACAA
Source organism: Lophius americanus (assembly GCA_037951165.1). Taxonomy (NCBI): domain Eukaryota; kingdom Metazoa; phylum Chordata; class Actinopteri; order Lophiiformes; family Lophiidae; genus Lophius; species Lophius americanus. The sequence continues at coordinate 195,635 of JBBDHG010000321.1, forward strand.
CATATGAAGAAAGTGTCATCCATTGTGAAGTGGAGATGTTGCTGCAGGAGGAGGAGGAGGAGCCAACATGGCGTCTCATTTAGTTACACTTAAAGTAACGATGATGAAGTGAAGGAAACAATGAAACCTTTAGTTTTTGATGAATAGTAAGCTGTGAAAATCTAACAGTATAAATAACCTATATAAAGTACAAAGTAACCTAAACATCTATTATACAACAGTATAACTGAAGAAAACACAGTTAGATTCTGTTCTGACCTCAGAACCCATCCAAAATATGAAAACACTGGTCAACACCATGATCCTGGGAAAATCTGGCGAATGAGCAGAAGTGAACGCTGTTTCTATTCCAAGCAGATACATTTGCTGAAGCTCCGCCCATTATTGTTAATCCATCGCCGCTGTCACTTCTCATTCTACACTCAATCGTTTCCCCGGCTCACACTCCTGACCAAAACTCTCCTGGTAGTACGAAATAACCCCAAAGGCCACTAATGAGTTCTGAGGACGGGTTCCTGCCGGGCCGGATGCGAGTACGAGTCCATTCATGTCCCTCCCTCCATTTACTGTGGAAACAGAGCGGCGGCGAGCTGCAGCCCTCCACTGAGCTGGACTGTAAATCTTAGCGCCACCATCAACCTATTGAAGGCCGGTCGGCTCGGTTTGGTCCACACGTGTGCGGTTCTGTGTACATGCGCCTTTTCCTCATCCAGGAAGCTTCGCCTTTTTATTCTTCCCCTCCACACATTGTATCCGCCTTCATGCCTCAGGCGTTCGCCGGCACACAAGGACACACCACCTTTTGTGTGAAACCTCTCAGCTCAAAATTGCGGCCTCCTATTAAAGTGGGCCCTTTACAGATGTGATTCTCTTTGGTTCTGACCCCTGTAGAAAAGAGGGTTTGTTCCCTAGAGGGAGGCTGTGAGTCCGACCCGTTTCTGTAGAACTCTTAGATGCTTTCACTGCAGGCTCTGACCCAACGCTTTCATTCCAAAGAAGATGGAGGAGACTCGTACAAACTTCTCCATCATTACCGATAAACGCAGCTGAGAGGAAAATACTGCCGACCCCGACCTCAGTTCCCATAGAAGTCCCCAGTCCCCTGCCTTTTACAATCAATGATCCGACTGATGTCCACAAATCAAATGTGAAGTTATATCCACAGTGTTATTCATTTTTTGTCCCTGAAGTGAGACAAATTAGACGTACAAGTATATTAAAATATGGACAAGTCAGATCTCCTCAAGTGGAGCCAACTGCACCGGGTTTGGACTAAATCCGGACTATTTACCAGTGGTCTCCTTCCACAGTCAGAACTATTTACCAGTGGTCTCCTTCCACAGTCAGAACTATTTACCAGTGGTCTCATCCACAGACAGAACTATTTACCAGTGGTTTCCTTCCACAGTCAGAACTATTTACCAGTGGTCTCCTTCCACAGACAGAACTATTTACCAGTGGTTTCCTTCCACAGACAGAACTATTTACCAGTGGTCTCATCCACAGTCAGAACTATTTACCAGTGGTCTCCTTCCACAGACAGAACTATTTACCAGTGGTCTCATCCACAGACAGAACTATTTACCAGTGGTTTCCTTCCACAGACAGAACTATTTACCAGTGGTCTCCTTCCACAGACAGAACTATTTACCAGTGGTCTCCTTCCACAGACAGAACTATTTACCAGTGGTTTCCTTCCACAGACAGAACTATTTACCAGTGTTCTCCTTCCACAGACAGAACTATTTACCAGTGATCTCATCCACAGACAGAACTATTTTCCAGTGGTCTCATCCACAGACAGAACTATTTACCAGTGGTCTCCTTCCACAGTCAGAACTATTTACCAGTGGTCTCATCCACAGACAGAGCTATTTACCATTGGTCTCATCCACAGACAGAACTATTTACCAGTGGTTTCCTTCCACAGACAGAACTATTTACCAGTGGTCTCCTTCCACAGACAGAACTATTTACCAGTGGTCTCATCCACAGACAGAACTATTTACCAGTGGTCTCCTTCCACAGTCAGAACTATTTACCAGTGGTCTCCTTCCACAGTCAGAACTATTTACCAGTGGTCTCCTTCCACAGACAGAACTATTTACCAGTGGTCTCCTTCCACAGACAGAACTATTTACCAGTGGTCTCATCCACAGACAGAACTATTTACCAGTGGTCTCATCCACAGACAGAACTATTTACCAGTGGCCTCATCCACAGACAGAACTATTTACCAGTGGTCTCCTTCCACAGTCAGAACTATTTACCAGTGGTCTCATCCACAGTCAGAACTATTTACCAGTGGTTTCCTTCCACAGTCAGAACTATTTACCAGTGGTCTCCTTCCACAGTCAAAACTATTTACCAGTGGTCTCATCCACAGACAGAACTATTTACCAGTGGTTTCCTTCCACAGTCAGAACTATTTACCAGTGGTCTCCTTCCACAGTCAGAACTATTTACCAGTGGTTTCCTTCCACAGACAGAACTATTTACCAGTGGTTTCCTTCCACAGACAGAACTATTTACCAGTGGTTTCCTTCCACAGACAGAACTATTTACCAGTGGTCTCCTTCCACAGACAGAACTATTTACCAGTGGTCTCCTTCAACAGTCAGAACTATTTACCAGTGGTCTCCTTCCACAGTCAGAACTATTTACCAGTGGTCTCATCCACAGACAGAACTATTTACCAGTGTTCTCCTTCCACAGTCAGAACTATTCACCAGTGGTCTCCTTCCACAGACAGAACTATTTACCAGTGGTCTCCTTCCACAGACAGAACTATTTACCAGTGGTCTCCTTCCACAGTCAGAACTATTTACCAGTGGTCTCCTTCCACAGACAGAACTATTTACCAGTGTTCTCCTTCCACAGACAGAACTATTTACCAGTGATCTCATCCACAGACAGAACTATTTTCCAGTGGTCTCATCCACAGACAGAACTATTTACCAGTGGTCTCCTTCCACAGTCAGAACTATTTACCAGTGGTCTCCTCCACAGACAGAGCTATTTACCATTGGTCTCATCCACAGACAGAACTATTTACCAGTGGTTTCCTTCCACAGACAGAACTATTTACCAGTGGTCTCCTTCCACAGACAGAACTATTTACCAGTGGTCTCATCCACAGACAGAACTATTTACCAGTGGTCTCCTTCCACAGTCAGAACTATTTACCAGTGGTCTCCTTCCACAGTCAGAACTATTTACCAGTGGTCTCCTTCCACAGACAGAACTATTTACCAGTGGTCTCCTTCCACAGACAGAACTATTTACCAGTGGTCTCATCCACAGACAGAACTATTTACCAGTGGTCTCATCCACAGACAGAACTATTTACCAGTGGTCTCATCCACAGACAGAACTATTTACCAGTGGTCTCCTTCCACAGTCAGAACTATTTACCAGTGGTCTCATCCACAGACAGAACTATTTACCAGTGGTTTCCTTCCACAGTCAGAACTATTTACCAGTGGTCTCCTTCCACAGTCAGAACTATTTACCAGTGGTCTCATCCACAGACAGAACTATTTACCAGTGGTTTCCTTCCACAGTCAGAACTATTTACCAGTGGTCTCCTTCCACAGTCAGAACTATTTACCAGTGGTTTCCTTCCACAGACAGAACTATTTACCAGTGGTCTCCTTCCACAGACAGAACTATTTACCAGTGGTCTCCTTCCACAGTCAGAACTATTTACCAGTGGTCTCATCCACAGACAGAACTATTTACCAGTGTTCTCCTTCCACAGTCAGAACTATTCACCAGTGGTCTCCTTCCACAGACAGAACTATTTACCAGTGCTCTCCTTCCACAGACAGAACTATTTACCAGTGGTCTCCTTCCACAGTCAGAACTATTTACCAGTGGTCTCCTTCCACAGACAGAACTATTTACCAGTGTTCTCCTTCCACAGACAGAACTATTTACCAGTGATCTCATCCACAGACAGAACTATTTTCCAGTGGTCTCATCCACAGACAGAACTATTTACCAGTGTTCTCCTTCCACAGTCAGAACTATTTACCAGTGGTCTCATCCACAGACAGAGCTATTTACCATTGGTCTCATCCACAGACAGAACTATTTACCAGTGGTTTCCTTCCACAGACAGAACTATTTACCAGTGGTCTCCTTCCACAGACAGAACTATTTACCAGTGGTCTCATCCACAGACAGAACTATTTACCAGTGGTCTCCTTCCACAGTCAGAACTATTTACCAGTGGTCTCCTTCCACAGTCAGAACTATTTACCAGTGGTCTCCTTCCACAGACAGAACTATTTACCAGTGGTCTCCTTCCACAGACAGAACTATTTACCAGTGGTCTCATCCACAGACAGAACTATTTACCAGTGGTCTCATCCACAGACAGAACTATTTACCAGTGGTCTCATCCACAGACAGAACTATTTACCAGTGGTCTCCTTCCACAGACAGAACTATTTACCAGTGGTTTCCTTCCACAGACAGAACTATTTACAAGTGGTCTCCTTCCACAGACAGAACTATTTACCAGTGGTCTCCTTCCACAGACAGAACTATTTACCAGTGGTCTCCTTCAACAGTCAGAACTATTTACCAGTGGTCTCCTTCCACAGACAGAACTATTTACGAGTGGTCTCCTTCCACAGACAGAACTATTTACCAGTGATCTCATCCACAGACAGAACTATTTATCCAGTGGTCTCCATCCACAGTCAGAACTTTTTACCAGTGGTCTCCTTCCACAGACAGAACTATTTACCAGTGGTCTCATCCACAGACAGAACTATTTATCCAGTGGTCTCCATCCACAGTCAGAACTATTTACCAGTGGTCTCGTTTCACAGTCAGAACTATTTACCAGTGGTCTCCTTCCACAGACAGAACTATTTACCAGTGGTCTCCTTCCACAGTCCGAACTATTTACCAGTGGTCTCCTTCCACAGACAGAATTATTTACCAGCGGTCTCTTTCCACAGACAGAACTATTTACCAGCGGTCTCCTTCCACAGTCAGAACTATTTACCAGTGGTGTCCTTCCACAGACAGAACTATTTACCAGTGGTCTCCTTCCACAGACAGAACTATTTACCAGTGTTCTCCTTCCACAGTCAGAACTATTTACCAGTGGTCTCCTTCCAAAGACAGAACTATTTACCAGTGGTCTCCTTCCACAGACAGAACTATTTACCAGTGGTCTCCTTCCACAGTCAGAACTATTTACCAGTGGTCTCCATCCACAGTCAGAACTATTTACCAGTGGTCTCCTTCCACAGTCAGAACTATTTACCAGTGGTCTCATCCACAGACAGAACTATTTACCAGTGGTCTCCTTCCATAGTCAGAACTATTTACCAGTGGTCTCCTTCCACAGACAGAACTATTTACCAGTGATCTCATCCACAGACAGAACTATTTACCAGTGGTCTCATCCACAGACAGAACTATTTACCAGTGGTCTCCTTCCACAGCCAGAACTATTTACCAGTGGTCTCCTTCCACAGACAGAACTATTTACCAGTGGTCTCCTTCCACAGCCAGAACTATTTACCAGTGGTCTCCTTCCACAGTCAGAACTATTTACCAGTGGTCACATCCACAGACAGAACTATTTACCAGTGGTCTCCTTCCATAGTCAGAACTATTTACCAGTGGTCTCCTTCCACAGACAGAACTATTTACCAGTGATCTCATCCACAGACAGAACTATTTACCAGTGGTCTCCTTCCAATGACAGAACTATTTACCAGTGGTTTCCTTCCACAGACAGAACTATTTACCAGTGGTCTCATCCACAGTCAGAACTATTTACCAGTGGTCTCATCCACAGATAGAACTATTTACCAGTGGTCTCCTTCCATAGTCAGAACTATTTACCAGTGGTCTCCTTCCACAGACAGAACTATTTACCAGTGATCTCATCCACAGACAGAACTATTTACCAGTGGTCTCCTTCCACAGACAGAACTATTTACCAGTGATCTCATCCACAGACAGAACTATTTACCAGTGATCTCATCCATAGTCAGAACTATTTACCAGTGGTCTCCTTCCACAGACAGAACTATTTACCAGTGATCTCATCCACAGACAGAACTATTTACCAGTGGTCTCCTTCCACAGACAGAACTATTTACCAGTGGTCTCCTTCCAATGACAGAACTATTTACCAGTGGTTTCCTTCCACAGTCAGAACTATTTACCAGTGGTCTCATCCACAGTCAGAACTATTTACCAGTGGTCTCATCCACAGATAGAACTATTTACCAGTGGTCTCCTTCCATAGTCAGAACTATTTACCAGTGGTCTCCTTCCACAGACAGAACTATTTACCAGTGATCTCATCCACAGACAGAACTATTTACCAGTGGTCTCATCCACAGACAGAACTATTTACCAGTGGTCTCATCCACAGTCAGAACTATTTACCAGTGGTCTCATCCACAGATAGAACTATTTACCAGTGGTCTCCTTCCATAGTCAGAACTATTTACCAGTGGTCTCCTTCCACAGACAGAACTATTTACCAGTGATCTCATCCACAGACAGAACTATTTACCAGTGATCTCATCCACAGACAGAACTATTTACCAGTGATCTCATCCACAGACAGAACTATTTACCAGTGGTCTCATCGACAGACAGAACTATTTACCAGTGGTCTCATCCACAGACAGAACTATTTACCAGTGGTCTCATCCACAGACAGAACTATTTACCAGTGTTCTCCTTCCACAGCCAGAACTATTTACCAGTGGTTTCCTTCCACAGACAGAACTATTTACCAGTGGTCTCCTTCCACAGACAGAACTATTTACCAGTGGTCTCCTTCCACAGTCAGAACTATTTACCAGTGGTCTCCTTCCACAGTCAGAACTATTTACCAGTGGTTTCCTTCCACAGACAGAACTATTTACCAGTGGTCTCCTTCCACAGCCAGAACTATTTACCAGTGGTTTCCTTCCACAGACAGAACTATTTACCAGTGGTCTCCTTCCACAGACAGAACTATTTACCATTGGTCTCATCCACAGACAGAACTATTTACCATTGGTCTCCTTCCACAGTCAGAACTATTTACCAGTGGTCTCATCCACAGACAGAACTATTTACCAGTGATCTCATCCACAGACAGAACTATTTACCAGTGGTCTCCTTCCACAGACAGAACTATTTACCATTGGTCTCCTTCCACAGTCAGAACTATTTACCAGTGGTCTCATCCACAGTCAGAACTATTTACCAGTGGTCTCATCCACAGTCAGAACTATTTACCAGTGGTCTCATCCACAGTCACCAGTGGTCTTCTTCCATGCTCAGAAAACCTCACAAAAGTTCTTCCTCTTCAATGTCTTCTTTCCCTTCTTCAAAAAAAATGGAAGTTGGTGGTTCTGATCCACTTTTGTTGTGGTTTTAATTTGTCCTCAGCTGTCAGCAGTCTGACCGGGCTGATGATGAAGGTAATCAGAGTCTAGGGGTCTTGTAAACCCAGCTAATGACTCAGATACAGAGTAAAGGTGGTGGGGATCAGGTGAGGGAACAGGATCAGGTGAGGGAACAGGATCAGATGAGGGAACAGGATCAGGTGAGGGAACAGGATCAGATGAGGGAACAGGATCAGGTGAGGGAACAGGATCAGGTGAGGGAACAGGATCAGGTGAGGACACTGGATCAGGTGAGGACACTGGATCAGGTGAGGACACTGGATCAGGTGAGGGAACAGGATCAGGTGAGGACACTGGATCAGGTGAGGACACTAGATCAGGTGAGGACACTAGATCAGGTGAGGACACTGGATCAGGTGAGGACACTGGATCAGGTGAGGACACTGGATCAGGGAGGAGTCACACATGGAGTCAGGAGTCACTCCCACACAGACGTGGGGAGATGAAGAGAGAAATCAAAAGAGGAAACGACACATCACGTCGTTTGAAATGCTTCTGCCAGTATATAATCAATATAATCTTGTTTATTCCTCTTTTGATTGACAGCTCCTACCTTGATTCATCTACAATCCACGGTTAGCGACGGTACTAGCATACGGTGTGTTTAAGGCTGGTGTCAAAGGTCGTCCTGTCAGTCTGTTGTTTGATTCAACTCCAGTCGTTAAAGTCAAAGCAAACTCTTGACTTCAGCAGACATCAGAGTTGAGTGAGTCCAAACGAACTCTCTGGTCCAGCCGTGACAGAGAGTTAAAGGATGACACAGACCTGATGATGATGATGATGATGAGGAGGAGAGTTGGCATTTCAGTCTGTTATTACTGACAGCAGGTGTCTGTTTACAGACAACACAGAAATACCAACCCACCGCTTCTTTCAAGCACTGATGATAGAAGTCACTTCAGAACCTGTTCTCACTGACAGAACTCTGTACCCTGCTGAGAGCGGAGAACAGAACCTCCTCCTGATGTCATCTACTTTTGTTCACATCTCAGACTAAGCTGTCAGAGGATTAAGTTTTGAATACAACAAACTATAATAATTTGTTTTAAATGATATTTATATTTATTTGATCCAAAAGTAAATGCAAATCCTAAAAACTACCTAGAGCCACCCAGAACGGATCCCCACCACACAATCACTTCAGTAGGCCGTCTTCAGAAGCAGGACGTTGGCTCCCGGGTCTCACCATCAGAGCACTATGCCCAAATCAACAGAAATCCCCACAGCTGATTGACTTACATCAGTCCGGGGAGGGTTCGCCTCTGGGACTCCACAGATCCAAAGTGAAACACATCGTCTCCCCATGGAGAAGACTGTCACAGAAGTGGCCCACCTTCCATAATTCCTCGAAGAGCACGGTGAATGTTCACTCAGGAAGTCACAGGAGATCCAAAGAGAAGATCTAAGGACCTGAAGATCTCCCTCGCCTCCATAAAGTAGCCTCATGGATCCACTAGTCCACAGACACTGGGTTAAATGGTATAATGGGAGAAGAACCCAGAAGAACATTCAGGCTGCTCTGAATTTACCCACAACACACCTTGATGACCCTCAGAGCTTGTGGGAGAATCTTCTCTGGACTGATGAGAGGAATGTTGAACCCTTTGAAGACAGGGGTCCAGTTCCATCTGCTGGAAACCAAAGCCATCATCCCACTAGAAGATCATTTTTTGTTTCCTCTTTAAAACTGTGCTTAAAAATGATGAAACCACCTTCAATCAACTTCTTCTGTTCTGAAGACGCATTTCATACGCGTCACACCAGCCTTCAACAATGTCAGCTGATGCCTAGAGGCCCGTTTGAGCCCGGAGTCTCGGTCCCACTCGAGAAGTAGTGGGAATCTGACGTCGGGCTGATAGCGCTTCACTCTCCCTGGTTGAATTGTGTCTTTGTTATGAAACAGAAAGCCATTAGGCAGGTGTTGTTGTGTTAATCTCACTCTTCTGACTAATGAGCTCCAGAGGTACTTCCTGTGATTGCCCTCTGGGGGCGTGTCTCAGACAGAGGCAGGCTGATGAGCGTCTGCCGTCAAACGAGCAGGTAAACCATCACAACTGGAGTTTCTTGCCGCTCATCTGGACGTTGACCACAGATGATGGGCCGGAGATGCATGTGGTTCAGTTTATGATCCATATTTGTTAGGGGTATATGGCAGGTCGAATACAAAACTGGTCCAGTCTAGAATTTATATCAAAAAAATCCGTCTTTCTCTTTCTTTCTTAGATATTTTGCCAAAATCTGCAGTTTGACTCAAAATTTTCTCCTGAGCACAAAATAAGTTTGGCCACGTGGGTAATGTGATCTTTCACCAGGTCACACAGAGTCACAGCGAATAACGTGTTCCTCACAGAGTCACAGAGAATAACGTGTTCATCGTACAGAGTCACAGAGAATAACGTGTTCATCACACAGAGTCGCAGAGAATAACGTATTCATCAAACAGAGTCACAGAATAACGTGTTCATCATACAGTCACAGAGAATAACGTGTTCATCACACAGAGTCACAGAGAATAACGTGTTCATCAAACAGAGTCACAGAATAACGTGTTCATCGTACAGAGTCACAGAGAATAACGTGTTCATCACACAGAGTCACAGAGAATAACGTGTTCATCAAACAGAGTCACAGAGAATAACGTGTTCATCACACAGAGTCACAGAGAATAACGTGTTCATCACACAGAGTCACAGAAAATAACGTGTTCATCAAACAGAGTCACAGAGAATAACGTGTTCATCGTACAGAGTCACAGAGAATAACGTGTTCATCAAACAGAGTCACAGAGAATAACGTGTTCATCCCAGAGAGTCACAGAGAATAACGTGTTCATCACACAGAGTCACAGAGAATAACGTGTTCATCAAACAGAGTCACAGAATAACGTGTTCATCATACAGAGTCACAGAGAATAACGTGTTCATCACACAGAGTCACAGCGAATAACGTGTTCATCGTACAGAGTCACAGAGAATAACGTGTTCATCACACAGAGTCACAGAGAATAACGTGTTCATCAAACAGAGTCGCAGAGAATAACGTGTTCATCACACAGAGTCACAGAGAATAACGTGTTCATCACACAGAGTCACAGAGAATAACGTGTTCATCAAACAGAGTCACAGAATAACGTGTTCATCATACAGAGTCACAGAGAATAACGTGTTCATCACACAGAGTCACAGAGAATAACGTGTTCATCAAACAGAGTCACAGAATAACGTGTTCATCGTACAGAGTCACAGAGAATAACGTGTTCATCACACAGAGTCACAGCGAATAACGTGTTCATCAAACAGAGTCACAGAGAATAACGTGTTCATCACACAGAGTCACAGAAAATAACGTGTTCATCAAACAGAGTCACAGAGAATAACGTGTTCATCACACAGAGTCACAGAGAATAACGTGTTCATCACACAGAGTCACAGAAAATAACGTGTTCATCAAACAGAGTCACAGAGAATAACGTGTTCATCGTACAGAGTCACAGAGAATAACGTGTTCATCAAACAGAGTCACAGAGAATAACGTGTTCATCAAACAGAGTCACAGAGAATAACGTGTTCATCCCAGAGAGTCACAGAGAATAACGTGTTCATCAAACAGAGTCACAGAGAATAACGTGTTCATCACACGGAAGCAGTATGAGAAGTTAACACCTGTAACCTTAGCTCCTCCCTCTGCTCCTATCACTCCAGGTGAATCTGGCCAGCCATCAGTACCTGTTCACCGTTGAGGTGAACCCGTCGGACATGCCGTGCTTCTGCCTCAGACACGGCGTGGACGGTCTGGTGTGGCAGCCGCGGCCGGCCCAACCCGAGAACATGTGGGAGCACATCGCCACCTTCAACGCTTTGGGTAAGAGCTGAGACTGAAACGTCCCGCCTCCTTCACACAGACACATAGGCTGTATTTTATGGAGTTAGATTTGTGCCTCATTCCTGAGTTCAGGTTCAGCTTCAGAAAACTTCATGCATTCATGCCAAAAGCAGAATTCATTTGTAGCTTTGCCAGTCCGGAAACCGATTTGAATGGAACGGCCGACACATTCCTGCATCTAGTCTCAGCTTTGCTTCTTCCTCACACATGTTGTTATTAGTGCAGAGGAAGACGGTCTGATGACTGCGTTAACAGGCGTCATGTGACTCCTGGCTGATGGGGAGAATATGAAACGGTGAGCGCGGCACAGATGAGGTGGTGCTGCTGTGAACTCTTAAGTCATGTCAAAGCGCCGTGACCCCATCCTGACCTCTTATGTTCTTGTGAGGATCTCCGACGTTGTCAGATCTTTAAACTCAATTTAACACAAAACATCCTGAATCAACCCAAAAATACGTATTTAATGAAAATTGTGTTCTGTTGAACCATAAAAGGTTCTCTGATACTTTCTGGGTCTGGGTGAAAGAAGCTCCTCCCCCTTTGAAAGTAAAACCTAAAAATGATTATTTTTTTCTTTTTTATTGGTTTATATTCGCAGGGACATTGTACATTAATAAACATTCCTGTAAATGTACAAGAGTTAGCCAAAAGGCTATTTTTATTTTATTTTTTATTGTATTTAAAAAAACAAAAAACTGCATGAAGAACTGGTTCCAGCTGGACCGGACCCACCCAGACCTGATCACTACTAGCCCTGTTCATCCACATCATCACTTTAGTAGAACATCCTCAGGTTCAGGAAGACGTCGCCTAGGTCTCACCAGTACCACAGTATGCCAAAATCAACAGAAATTCTAGAAGGTGATTGAAATCCATCAGTCTGGGAAGAGTTCCAAAGCTGTTTCTAAGGTTCTGGACTCCACAGATCCACAGTGAGACACATTATCTACCCATAGAGAAGACCTGGAACAAGAGCGGAGCAATTGACTTTATTTACGTCTGCTGACTGGAATAACGGCGCAGTAATGACAAGAGGGAGTCGGTTGCCGGGACCCCCAGACAAATACATGCAGATTGCTTGAAAAGAAGAACAGAAGGTTTTACTGCTGAACCAATAAACCGCTCAGAGTTTCGTGTTAAGATGCAGGTCCATTACTGGACCGTACCGGGCCTGTGGAGACGGCGGTTCTGATGTGACTCCAGATACTCAGAACGTCAGCCAGTAGATCCACATTTGGAACGAGCGCCGTCTCACCGTTCAACTATTCAACAACGGTCCGGACTCTGTTCTCCATTTATCTTCTGTTCGGAGAGTGCAAATGGATCCCCGCGGACCTCTATCAGAGGTTCTCTCATCAGGCCCTAATGAGGCGGGCGACAGGCGACGCGTGGAAGCAACATGTTAAAGGGCCCTCGCTGAAATGGGCTCATGACTTCACGGGTCTGACGTCTTTCTGAGAGCGCCGAGGTCCGACCCAGCCGTCGGCTCTGTGGTCCTGGTGACCCGACACGGACGGCACAGCTACCTCATCAGACCCATCTCATTAATGGCAGCAGTGGAGAACAAAGCGCCGTCTTCGGCTGCTGGAGCGCCCTGGTGTCTGCGGCAGGAAGCAGCTCAGGATAAGGTGCTTTCAGTGGCGACGGAGACAGAGCCAGAGCTCCGTTGACGGCGGCGGCTGTGGCGAAGGCCTCGTGGTATTTGTGAGGTTACGCCTTCAGATGACTTGTTTATTCTTCTCAGTCATGAAGACAGAGATGCAGAAACACCCCACAGATGCTCCGGTTCCAGGTTCAGCTAATATCTGGAGGTTTGTTTAGCTTCATGGAGGATTTAAACTTTTAGTCAGCGAGAATTCCTCACTTTGTTGATGAGTTTTAATAAATATACCGTAGTGTCAAGTCAGGAGCATGTGAAGCATGGCAGCTGGAGCTCAGCAGGTAATGTAGTCGATCCCCAATCTGAAGATCGGTAGTTTGATCGCAGCCTTTTGCAGTGTCCATGAGCTCCGGGGGGCTTCAGTTGGGCTGACCTCTGGACTTGAAGGCTCAATGCAGAGAAATATCTTCACTTTGTCGTCATTTTCAAATCAAAGCACACATGGACTGGTTGGGCAAAACTCCCATGTCTCCTCCAGAGAGGGTATAGAGCTGGTCCAGCGTTCCACGACCAGGACGAAAACAGCGAAAACTGCATAGTGGATTACCGCCGCGACTAGCAACGGCTGCCTTGCGACCATAGCTCCCAGCAGCCACCTCACCAATGGCAGCACGGGCCACTCAGTTTCCATGTCCCTCGCCAACCCCGGAACGCGGTTGAACCTCTGCCGGAGGTGGGAGTTGAAGACCATCCTGACAGGGTCCTCGTCCAGTGTTTCAAGCAGACCCTCACTATTCGTTAGGGCCCACCAGGTTTGTCCAGCTTCCTCCCCCGCCATCTGATCCAACTCACCACCAGGTAGTGATGAGTTGACAGCTCAGCTCCTCTCTTCACCCTAGTGTCCAAAACATGCGGCCGCAGATCCGCTGATACAACTACAAAGTCCATCATCGATCTGGGACCTAGGGTGTCCTGGTGCCAAGTGCTCTGGTGGACACCCTTATGTTTGGACACGGTGTTTGTTATGGACAAACTGTGACCAGCACAGAAGTCCAATCACTGAACACCACTAGTGTTCAGATCAGGCAGGCAGTTCCTCCCAATAATGCCACTCCAGGTCTCGCTGTCATTGCATTGAACCAGTTAGGTCACCAGTTGGGGTGCTTTCCAGCACCTCTTCCCAGGACTCCAGATAGGGTGGGTACTCTGAACTGCTGTTTGGTGCTTAAGCGCACACAACAGTAAGGACCCGTTCCCCAACCCCAAGGCGCATGGAAGCAACCCTTTCATCCACTGTGGTAAACTCCAATACATGGGCTGGGGAGCTATGAGTAAGCCCACACCAGCCCTCCACCTCCCAACCGAAGTAATTCCAGCATAGTAGAGGGTCCAGCCCCCATCGAGGGTCCAACCCCCTCTCGCAAAAGCTCAGGCTCCTTCCCATCAAGTGAGGTGACATTCCATGTCCCCACCGTCAGCTTTCTTAGCCGGAGATTGGACCACCAGGGCCGCTGCATTTTCCTACTGCCCGATCCACAATTCCCCAGACCCCTAAGGATTCCTCCGTGGGTGGTGGGCCCACGGGAGTACGGACGTTTGTCCCTCCTTCGGGCTAAATCCGACTGGGCCCTATGGGTGAAGGCCCAGCCACCAGACGCTCACTGACCCCATGTCTGTGTTCATACGTGTTCTCATATGTGACCCCATGTCTGTGTTCATACGTGTTTTCATACGTGACCCCATGTCTGTGTTCATACGTGACCCCATGTCTGTGTTCATACGTGTTTTCATACGTGACCCCATGTCTGTGTTCATACGTGTTTTCATATGTGACCCCATGTCTGTGTTCATACGTGACCCCATGTCTGTGTTCATACGTGTTTTCATATGTGACCCCATGTCTGTGTTCATACGTGTTTTCATATGTGACCCCATGTCTGTGTTCATACGTGACCCCATGTCTGTGTTCATACGTGACCCCATGTCTGTGTTCATACGTGACCCCATGTCTGTGTTCATACGTGTTTTCATACGTGACCCCATGTCTGTGTTCATACGTGTGTTCATACGTGTTTTCATATGTGACCCCATGTCTGTGTTCATACGTGTTTTCATATGTGACCCCATGTCTGTGTTCATATGTGACCCCATGTCTGTGTTCATACGTGGACCCATGTCTGTGTTCATACGTGACCCCATGTCTGTGTTCATACGTGTTTTCATACGTGACCCCATGTCTGTGTTCATACGTGTGTTCATACGTGTTTTCATACGTGACCCCATGTCTGTGTTCATACGTGTGTTCATACGTGTGTTCATACGTGACCCCATGTCTGTGTTCATACGTGTGTTCATACGTGTGTTCATACGTGACCCCATGTCTGTGTTCATACGTGTGTTCGTATGTGACCCCATGTCTGTGTTCATATGTGTGTTCGTGTGTGACCCCATGTCTGTGTTCATACGTGTGTTCATACATGTGTTCATACGTGACCCCATGTCTGTGTTCATATGTGTGTTCGTATGTGACCCCATGTCTGTGTTCATACGTGTGTTCGTGTGTGACCCCATGTCTGTGTTCATACGTGTGTTCATACGTGTGTTCATACGTGTGTTCATACGTGACCCCATGTCTGTGTTCATACGTGTGTTCGTGTGTGACCCCATGTCTGTGTTCATACGTGTGTTCATACGTGACCCCATGTCTGTGTTCATACGTGTGTTCATACATGTGTTCATACGTGACCCCATGTCTGTGTTCATATGTGTGTTCGTGTGTGACCCCATATCTGTGTTCATACGTGTGTTCATACGTGACCCCATGTCTGTGTTCATACGTTTGTTCATACGTGTGTTCATACGTGTGTTCATACGTGTGTTCATACGTGTGTTCATACGTGACCCCATGTCTGTGTTCATACGTGTGTTCGTATGTGACCCCATGTCTGTTTTCATACGTGTGTTCGTGTGTGACCCATGTCTGTGTTCATACGTGTGTTCATACATGTGTTCATACGTGTGTTCATACGTGTGTTCATACGTGACCCCATGTCTGTGTTCATACGTGTGTTCGTGTGTGACCCCATGTCTGTGTTCATACGTGTGTTCATACATGTGTTCATACGTGACCCCATGTCTGTGTTCATACGTGTGTTCATACATGTGTTCATACGTGACCCCATGTCTGTGTTCATATGTGTGTTCGTGTGTGACCCCATATCTGTGTTCATACGTGTGTTCATACGTGTGTTCATACGTGTGTTCATACGTAACCCCATGTCTGTGTTCATACGTTTGTTCATACGTGTGTTCATACGTGTGTTCATACGTGTGTTCATACGTGTGTTCATACGTGTGTTCATACGTGTGTTCATACGTGACCCCATGTCTGTGTTCATACGTGTGTTCGTATGTGACCCCATGTCTGTTTTCATACGTGTGTTCCTGTGTGACCCCATGTCTGTGTTCATACGTGTGTTCATACATGTGTTCATACGTGACCCCATGTCTGTGTTCATACGTGTGTTCGTATGTGACCCCATGTCTGTGTTCATACGTGTGTTCGTGTGTGACCCTATGTCTGTGTTCATACGTGTGTTCATACGTGTTTTCATACGTGACCCCATGTCTGTGTTCATACGTTTGTTCATACGTGTGTTCATACGTGTGTTCATACGTGTGTTCATACGTGTTTTCATACGTGACCCCATGTCTGTGTTCATACGTGTGTTCATACATGTATTCATACGTGACCCCATGTCTGTGTTCATATGTGTGTTCATACGTGTGTTCATACGTGACCCCATGTCTGTGTTCATACGTGTGTTCTTATGTGACCCCATGTCTGTGTTCATACGTGTGTTCGTGTGTGACCCCATGTCTGTGTTCATACGTGTGTTCATACATGTGTTCATACGTGACCCCATGTCTGTGTTCATATGTGTTCGTGTGTGACCCCATGTCTGTGTTCATACGTGTGTTCATACGTGTTTTCATACGTGACCCCATGTCTGTGTTCAAACGTGTGTTCATACGTGTGTTCATACATGTGTTCATACGTGACCCCATGTCTGTGTTCATATGTGTTCGTGTGTGACCCCATGTCTGTGTTCATACGTGTGTTCATACGTGTTTTCATACGTGACCCCATGTCTGTGTTCATACGTGTGTTCATACGTGTGTTCATACGTGTGTTCATACGTGTTTTCATACGTGACCCCATGTCTGTGTTCATACGTGTGTTCATACGTGACCCCATGTCTGTGTTCTTCTTCTGACAGGTTATGTCCAGGCCCCCAAACAGAACAAGAAGTTTGCCACCTGCGCTCCAAATTTCTCCTACGCCGCGCTGTGCGAAAGTCTCCGCCTGGCCTTCATCTACCGACAGCCGTCGCCGTTGGAGACCGTCCTCTTCAACAGGAGGCGGGGCCGCCAGATAGGACAGGTTGCCAAGCAACAGGTGGTCAGTGTTGATTCCACTAAAGCCATCTTGGGCTTCAGGGCAACCAATGAGAGACTCTACATCTTGACCTCCAGTGACCTCTTTGTTCTAAAGGTCAACAATGATTAGATCAGGGACTCTGTTTCAGATTTTATCTCCTCTGCCCCTCGGAGCGCCATCCTTCTGGACTCGAGACGTTTCCATCTGCTAAAGAGGGAAATGAAAACGTCCTCATGAAGGTTTCTCTGAACCGAGTCTCGTCGTTGGATTCTACTCGTGTTTTCATGTAAACTCTGAGGATGAAAGAGTTCTTCTCTGAGGGTAATGGTTCATCCAGCATATCTGAAACACTGAAAATGTGGGCCGGATGATCTGCACTAATCAGCCATAACATTACAGCCACCCGTTGACGTCACAGCAACATTGATTACCTTGTTACCACGGTTACCAGAGGGTCAGTGGTGGGATATATTAGACAGCAGTTTTTCCTGAACTTTGATGCAGGACAAATGGATCAGAACACAAGATGTCAACCAGCGACAGGTTATCGGTACACAGGTGGACCAGGATCCAACTGTTCTGATAGAAACGGGTCGGAACACAGAGACTCGTGTGGTTTTAATGTTATGGGTGATTAGCGTAGCGTGGATCTGTGAATCATTCCCTCGGTTCTTCTGCCTGTTAACAAGAAATAAAAGAAGTTGTTTCGGAGCCTCAGCGAGACCCATCTTCTTTTAACTGTTTATTCATTCCACACATTCAGAACCGTTGAAGACTTTCACCTCAGAAGGAAAGACCTTCAAGGAGAAGAGAGGAAACCTGAGCTCCAACATATTTATGCCTCCGTCTCAGTCCGCGTGTCTTTGTGTGTTTTCTTTTTAGCTTCAGGAACAAAACCAGTGGGAATTCGGTTTTTGTGTTTAGGAGTTTTTACTATCAAGATCAGATAAGGACGACAGAAATAAAAAAATAAAAACATTTATTTTCGTTTTCCACTTCGATTATGAAAAAATTTAAAGGAGACTGAAAGGAAACAAGGGTTCGTACTTTCATTTTCTGAAACCGGATGCGGTCGCTGACAAGCGCAGAAATGAGGAGTGTACAATCTTGATTATACCCACTAATACACACCCCGATCAGCCACAACATTACAACCAGTCCCTGACTCATTTAAATGCACAATGAAGCCTAAAACAAATGTTTTCCTGTCTAAACAGTAAAAGATGGCGTTCACACGTTCATATTGCTGGACAGAACACCCCATTGTGTGGTGGTACGGGTCGCAGTCTGGAGTCCATTCCACATCTGATGTACGTATATGATGTGTACAGGTCCTTGTCTGAGGACACACCAGCATCAGCCCCTACTCCGACCCGATATTCTGTCTGTCAATAATACTAAGTAGTTGTCTTAAAATAGAGATAATGATGTGCTGATTAACATACCAAACATTGTGAAACCCTGGGTTACAGCTCTCCTTAAGACCCTCACTAAAGCAGGTATGTAAATTCAACACTTGATGCCCCGACAGTATGAAATAATGTCTATTATTGTTGTGTGATCAGATGAACCGCGAGGATCAATCATGCGCCTCAGTGTCCCTGTTCTTTTTATTATCTCTCTGTGCTGTTGAAGTTTGTGTTCATCAGCCTTTAGGCATGTTCACGTTAGAGTCTAACCACTAGGTAATAGCTCTTTATATTTCTCACATTCACTGCTTCGTTGCACTCATGAAGCGTTCTCTCACTCTTCAGTCACTGTCCAGCTCACTCTACCCCAGCAGCTCTCTACCTGAAGATGATGAGGGACAAACCTGCAGCTGAATCAAGTCACATTTCATCTATATGGCGCCAACAGCACAACTGTTGTCCCAAGGTACTTTCCAAACTGAGCGGATGCAGTTACATGCATTAATCCAGTAACATGCATTAATCCAGTCACATGCTTTAATCCAGTAACATGCATCAAACAAGTAACATGCATTAATCCAGTAACATGCATTAATCCAGTCACATGCTTTAATCCAGTAACATGCATCAAACAAGTAACATGCATTAATCCAGTAACATGCATTAATCCAGTCACATGCTTTAATCCAGTAACATGCATCAAACAAGTAACATGCATTAAATCAGTAACATGCATTAATCCAGTAACATGCATTAATCCAGTCACATGCTTTAATCCAGTAACATGCATCAAACAAGTAACATGCATTAATCCAGTAACATGCATTAAACAACTAACATGCATTAATCCAGTAACATGCATTAAACCAGTAACATGCATTAATCCAGTAACATGCATTAATCCAGTAACATGCATTTAACCAGTAACATGCATTAAACCAGTAACATGCAATAATCCAGTAACATGCAGTTAACCAGTAACATGCATCGAATAAGTAACATGCATTAAACAAGTAATATGCATTAATCCAATAACATGCATTAATCCAGTAACATGCATTAATCCAGTAACATTCATCAAACAAGAAGCATGCATTAATCCAGTAACATGCATTTAACCAGTAACATGCATTAATCCAGTAACATGCATTAAACCAGTAACATGCTTTAATCCGCTAACATGCATCAAACAAGTAACATTCATTGAACCAGTAACATGCATTAATCCAGTAACATCTATTAAACCAGAAACATGCATTAAACCCGTAACATGCATTAATCCAGTAACGTGCAGTTAACCAGTAACATGCATCAAACAAGTAACATGCATTAAACTAGTAACATGCATTAATCCAGTAAAACATGCATTAAACCAGTAACATGCATTAATACAGTAACATGCATTAAACAAATAACATGCATTAATCCAGTAACATGCATCAAACAAGTAACATGCATTAATCCAGTAACATTCATTAAACCAGTAACATGCATTAATCCAGTAACATGTATTAAACCAGTGACATGCATTAAACCCGTAACATGCAATAATCCAATAACATGCAGTTAACCAGTAACATGCATCAAACAAGTAACATGCATTAAACCAGTAACATGCAGTTAACCATTAACATGCATCAAACAAGTAACATGCATTAAACTAGTAACATGCATTAATCTAGTAACATGCATTAAACCAGTAACATGCATTAATACAGTAACATGCATTAAACAAGTAACATGCATTAATCCAGTAACATGCATCAAACCAGTAACATGCATTAATCCAGTAACATTCATCAAACAAGAAACATGCATTAATCCAGTAACACACATTAATCCAGTAACATGCATTAATCCAGTAACATGCATTAATCCAGTAACATGCATTAAACCAGTAACCTGCATTAATCCAGTAACATGCATTAAACAACTAACATACATTAATCCAGTAACATGCATTAATCCAGTAACATGCATTAAACAACTAACATGCATTAATCCAGTAACATGCATCAAACAAGTAACATGCATTAATCCAGTAACATTCATCAAACCAGTAACATGCATTAATCCAGTAACATGCATTAAACAACTAACATGCATTAATCCAGTAACATGCATCAAACAAGTAACATGCATTAATCCAGTAACATTCATCAAACCAGTAACATGCATTAATCCAGTAACATGCATTAAACCAGTAACATGCATCAAACAAGTAACATGCATTAATCCAGTAACATGCATTAATCCAGTAACATGTATAAATCCAGTAAAATGCATTAATCCAGTAACATGCATTAATCCAGTAACATGCATTAATCCAGTAACATGTATAAATCCAGTAAAATGCATTAATCCAATAACATGCATTAATCCAGTAACATGCATTAATCCAGTAACATTCATCAAACAAGAAACATGCATTAATCCAGTAACATGCATTAAACCAGTAACATGCATCAATCCAGTAACATGCATTAAACCAGTAACATGCTTTAATCTGCTAACATGCATCAAACAAGTAACATTCATTGAACCAGTAACATGCATTAATCCAGTAACATGTATTAAACCAGTAACATGCATTAAACCCGTAACATACATTAATCCAGTAACATGCAGTTAACCAGTAACATGCATCAAACAAGTAACATGCATTAAACTAGTAACATGCATTAATCCAGTAAAACATGCATTAAACCAGTAACATGCATTAATCCAGTAAAATGCATTAAACAAGTAACATGCATTAATCCAGTAACATTCATCAAACCAGTAACATGCTTTAATCCACTAACATGCATAAAACAAGTAACATTCATTAAACCAGTAACATGCATTAATCCAGTAACATGTATTAAACCAGTAACATGCATTAATCCAGTAACATTCATCAAACAAGAAACATGCATTAATCCAGTAACACACATTAATCCAGTAACATACATTAATCCAGTAACATGCATTAATCCAGTAACATGCATTAATCCAGTAACATGCATTAAACCAGTAACCTGCATTAATCCAGTAACATGCATTAAACAACTAACATGCATTAATCCAGTAACATGCATTAATCCAGTAACATGCATTAAACAACTAACATGCATTAATCCAGTAACATGCATCAAACAAGTAACATGCATTAATCCAGTAACATTCATCAAACCAGTAACATGCATTAATCCAGTAACATGCATTAAACAACTAACATGCATTAATCCAGTAACATGCATCAAACAAGTAACATGCATTAATCCAGTAACATTCATCAAACCAGTAACATGCATTAATCCAGTAACATGCATTAAACCAGTAACATGCATCAAACAAGTAACATGCATTAATCCAGTAACATGCATTAATCCAGTACCATGTATAAATCCAGTAAAATGCATTAATCCAGTAACATGCATTAATCCAGTAACATGCATTAATCCAGTAACATGTATAAATCCAGTAAAATGCATTAATCCAATAACATGCATTAATCCAGTAACATGCATTAATCCAGTAACATTCATCAAACAAGAAACATGCATTAATCCAGTAACATGCATTAAACCAGTAACATGCTTTAATCCGCTAACATGCATCAAACAAGTAACATTCATTGAACCAGTAACATGCATTAATCCAGTAACATGTATTAAACCAGTAACATGCATTAAACCCGTAACATACATTAATCCAGTAACATGCAGTTAACCAGTAACATGCATCAAACAAGTAACATGCATTAAACTAGTAACATGCATTAATCCAGTAAAACATGCATTAAACCAGTAACATGCATTAATACAGTAAAATGCATTAAACAAGTAACATGCATTAATCCAGTAACATTCATCAAACCAGTAACATGCTTTAATCCACTAACATGCATAAAACAAGTAACATTCATTAAACCAGTAACATGCATTAATCCAGTAACATGTATTAAACCAGTAACATGCATTAAACCCGTAACATGCATTAATCCAGTAACATGCATTAAACCAGTAACATGCATTAAACCAGTAACATTCAATAATCCAATAACATGCAGTTAACCAGTAACATGCATCAAACAAGTAACATGTATCAAACCAGTAACATGCAGTTAACCAGTAACATGCATCAAACAAGTAACATGCATTAAACTAGTAACATGCATTAATCCAGTAACATGCATTAAACCAGTAACATGCATTAATCCACTAACATGTATTAATCCAGTAACATGTATTAAACAAGTAACATCCATTAATCCAGTAACATGCATCAAACAAGTAACATGCATTAATCCAGTAACATTCATCAAACAAGAAACATGCATTAATCCAGTAACACACATTAATCCAGATAATGCATTAATCCAGTAACATCCATTAAACCAGTAACATGCATTAATCCAGTAACATGCATTAATCCAGTAACATGAATTAATCCAGTAACATGCATTAATCCAGTAACATGCATTAATCCAGTAACATGTATAAATCCAGTAAAATGCATGAATCCAGTAACATGAATTAATCCAGTAACATGAATTAATCCAGTAACATGCATTAATCCAGTAACATGCATTAATCCAGTAACATGTATAAATCCAGTAAAATGCATGAATCCAGTAACATGCATTAATCCAGTAACATGCTTTAATCCAGTAACATGTATAAATCCAGTAACATGTATTAATCCAGTAACATGTATAAATCCAGTAACATGTATTAATCCAGTAACATGCATTAATCCAGTAACATGTATAAATCCAGTAAAATGCATCAAACAAGTAACATGCATTAATCCAGTAACATGCATTAAACCAGTAACATGCATTAATCCA
Organism: Lophius americanus; assembly: GCA_037951165.1. NCBI lineage: Eukaryota > Metazoa > Chordata > Actinopteri > Lophiiformes > Lophiidae > Lophius > Lophius americanus. The sequence goes on from JBBDHG010000321.1 coordinate 219,240, forward strand.
GTAACATGCATTAATCCAGTAACATGCATTAATCCAGTAACATGCTTTAATCCAGTAACATGTATAAATCCAGTAACATGTATTAATCCAGTAACATGTATAAATCCAGTAACATGTATTAATCCAGTAACATGCATTAATCCAGTAACATGTATAAATCCAGTAAAATGCATGAATCCAGTAATATGCATTAATCCAGTAACATGCATTAATCCAGTAACATGCATTAAACCAGTAACATGCATGAATCCAGTAACATGCATTAATCCAGTAACATACATTAATCCAGTAACATGCATTAAACAAGTAACATGCATGAATCCAGTAACATGCATTAATCCAGTAACATGCATTAATCCAGTAACATGCATTAATCCAGTAACATGTATAAATCCAGTAAAATGCATGAATCCAGTAACATGCATTAATCCAGTAACATGCTTTAATCCAGTAACATGTATAAATCCAGTAACATGTATTAATCCAGTAACATGTATAAATCCAGTAACATGTATTAATCCAGTAACATGCATTAATCCAGTAACATGTATAAATCCAGTAAAATGCATCAAACAAGTAACATGCATTAATCCAGTAACATGCATTAAACCAGTAACATGCATTAATCCAGTAACATGCATTAATCCAGTAACATGCATTAATCCAGTAACATGCTTTAATCCAGTAACATGTATAAATCCAGTAACATGTATTAATCCAGTAACATGTATAAATCCAGTAACATGTATTAATCCAGTAACATGCATTAATCCAGTAACATGTATAAATCCAGTAAAATGCATGAATCCAGTAATATGCATTAATCCAGTAACATGCATTAATCCAGTAACATGCATTAAACCAGTAACATGCATGAATCCAGTAACATGCATTAATCCAGTAACATACATTAATCCAGTAACATGCATTAAACAAGTAACATGCATGAATCCAGTAACATGCATTAATCCAGTAACATGCATTAAACCAGTAACATGCGTTAATGCAAAATTTGAACTGCATCGGACCGGCCGTTGATAAATTATGTCTGGAAACATTTGGAGACTAAAAATAGAACTGAGCTTTCCCAGAATCACTCCAGTTCTTCCTCACACTGAGGAAAGTGTGGGTATGTACTCTGAAGATGATCCATGAGAGAGTTTTTGAGTTATCGTGTTAACGTGCGACGGTGAGGATTGTATAATATCCCAGACTTCTGGAGGATAAATGAAAGAAATTTCCCAACCATTAGGGTTTAATGGTTTTTCTTCCACTTTTGTGAGTTTGGAGTTCTTCTGTGGACGCCGTTGGATTCCTCCTCCGGGTCTTTAAAGCGTTAAAGCGGGACTCGATACTGTCGGCCTCTATCCACATCTGAATGCTGAACACTGTTTCAGCTCAAAGCGAAGAGATGGCAGACGCCCTAATGGACGGACGTTCCTCTTCCTCTTCCTCTTCCTCTTCCTCTGCTTCTGTCTTCTTTGATCATGTCACCGGAGGAACCTGGAATCAGGCCTGAGTGTCGGAGGCCAGGGTCGGAGGTTGTGTCCCGATTGGATCAGAGGCGGGAAACAGATAATTTTAATTGTGTTTTCCGGTTGGACTCGTCTTCATTCACCATCTGTGGTTCATTTCAGACATTCACAGATGTTGAAGGATCTCTTCTAACCGGGTCAGAGACGGAGCTCAGGACGGCTGAACCGGGCCGAGCATCAGAGCGGGTTCTCGCCAGAGATCCTTTGCAATTCAATAGTCTTCATCAGGAAGGGCGATTTGCTGGAAACGATCTGCAATTTGTGTCCTTCACCCCCGCGAGTCCCCGCTCTCCTCAGGCAATTTGTTTTCCTGCTGGTGTGAAGCCTCCAGGAGGTGCCTCTTTTCTCTTTTCTCATTATTCTGCTCCCAGAAAATCTTTTTTCAGCCCGGCTCTTATTTCATTACTGCTGTGCAGTTGGATTAAGCCACACCCCCTGTTTTCATTAGCTGCCCCAACATCCCTGGACTACGTGACGGCGGCCTGTCAGACACACAAATGTCTCTCAGGACGGGCTCAGACACGGGAACAAACACAAACACAAACTCCTCTCCTGAGGAGGAAGACTCCACCTCCTCTCCTGAGGAGGAAGACTCCACCTCCTCTCCTGAGGAGGAAGACTCCACCTCCTCCCATGAGGAGGAAGACTCCACCTCCTCTCCTGAGGAGTCAGCCTCCTCTGATAGGGTTATTTTTTTGTTTTACAGGATAATTTTATCGTCTGATAAAATGATTTTGATAATAATTTGGAGTGGGGGATTTAAGTTTAGAGAAGGAGGTACTAGGGAGGTGCAGAGGACCACAAGTACTAGGGAGGTAGGCAGCACAAGCGGTACATGGCCTTTTTCTCCCTATTGTCAACTGCTCAGTCGTCTGACGTCGAGGGACAAACATCAATGAAGACTTTTCCCACCTGAAAATCTCAAAGACGCCATTTTCACCACCTCAGTCCGACTGCAACATCAAGACCCTCAACTTTCCACAGGGATCGAAACATCAAGTCCTTATTAGCACTACCATTGGGCTCAACACCAGCAGAACCTCCCTCCAAAGACCTTGAACTCACAGGAGGGACTCTATATCTCATCCGGCCTGGGAACCCCTCAGGATCTCCCAGGTTGAGCTGGAGAGTGTTGCCGAGGAGTGGGGCGTCTTTAATACCCTTCTCAGCCTGACGCCCTTGACTGTTCTGGTAACCTGGACACATTTAGCCTATTGAGCTCGGACACGGGTTCTGTTGTGTCTGTTTAACTGCCACTGGTCCCAAAGGTCGACCAGAAGAACGAGGTCAGCTGCTGATGACGATCCCGTAACCTCCACAACTCTTCAGGGACACAATAATAATCACAGCGTCACGCCTTCACCGTGAGTCCGTCAGCTGGCCGCTGATTCTGTCTCTGGCTCCAGGATGTTCATGCTGCGGTTCTGACGGGGACCCATAACACAATCTGTATTTTCAGGCATCTTAAACGTCATTGAACAACGGTCCAAACGGCGGCAAAAAGTTCATGTTTTTGGATCCGGATGAAGAACTGACCTACTCACACTGAGACATTTGTCAACTGTCCCTCCGGACTGTCCCTCCGGGGCGTCCCGTGTTTGTCCCGTTGGACAGTCTAGGATGAACCGGGCCACAGAGGAAATTTATGATATATTTAAATGATAGGATCTTTATTTAAAAAATGTGCAAAAATAGCACATATTACATAAAAAACAAAACACCAATCCCAGGAATTAGCCTGTCCCTGGAGTTTCCAGGATCTGTGATTATCTCCCAATAAAACCCAGTGCCAACTTTGATCTACATGAATAAGATGCCTGTCAGTTTAAGAGTAGTTCAAGCTTTTTAACTCCCGGCTGAGAGGGGCTTGGTTCTCCAGGCAGTACCTGAAAAACTACAAAGTTGGAGATAAGGCCACCTCTCTTTGTCACTGGGTGCTTTTTCTTCTGGCTGTCATGATTCCTGAAAGCTGAGGCTGCTTCCTGGCTGGAGATAGCGCTGTAATTACTGCGGCACTCGTCTCCTCTCTGTCCCGGGTGTCATAACGACCATTATTTTATTGTGCTGAGACACATTTCTCTCAGAGCTAATGAGCCTTCACCGTTCACATCCTCCTCTGATCGTGTTCAACACTGCTGAACTTTACTTCCCTCCGCCAGCTTGGCTGTCACCTGGTCCTTCCTGTGGGACCCGCCCCTTTTCACACTCGATGAAGCCAAGTTCAGGCGATAATAGCGAGATTCTCACCGACTGTCAGCTCATCGTAGCATCGCCTGAATAAAACCATCTACAGTCTTTGTTGTTCGTGGTTTGGTGTTGCTCTACTCAAATCACCTGTCAATCATTTTGGGTGGTCTGTCGTCGTGGTAATTTAGCAATGCTTCTGAGTGAGATACTTTGAGATTGACCTAAGTTGGATTTATTCACTCTAAAAGCTGATTCCTAGCTTTTTGCTGACTGTATAAATGATTCACCCTTTGATCAAAGACGGTTATCAGGCTAATAATGGCTGAGGTTACTTCCTGGAGTGTCCTTGATGGTGGGAGGTTGCTAGCCAACCAGCAGAGAGGACAGGAAGGGACCGGACCCGACCGAGAAATACTCAGACGCATGGACGCCAATAAAAGGGTAAATGAATGTTTTTATTCCTCAGGTTTTATGACAGGAGGGTTGGTGAGCCCCAGAGCTTTTCGCTCTGGTTCGTTGGTCAGAACTTTGGTCCAGGAGTTCCACAAGGACCAGGAACTCCTGAGAATGTAAATAAGTTTTATGCTTAGTATATCACCCTCAGCCTCGTCCCTCAATCACCTGCGTCTCACCTACATGCTTGATCTATCACCATCAGCCTCGTCCATCAATCACCTGTGTCTCAGCGGAATGCTCAGCCTATCGCCATCAACCCCATCCATCAATCACCTGTGTCTCCACTTCATGTTTAGCTCATCACTATCAGCCTCATCCATCAATCACCTGTGTCTCACCTACATGCTTGATCTATCACCATCAGCCTCGTCCATCAATCACCTGTGTCTCACCGGAATGCTCAGCCTATCGCCATCACCTCATCCATCAATCACCTGTGTCTCAACTTCATGTTTAGCTCATCACCATCAGCCTCATCCATCAATCACCTGTGTCTCACCTACATGCTTGCTCTATCCCTATCAGCCTCGTCCATCAATCACCTGTGTCTCAACAGAATGCTCAGCCTATCGCCATCAACTTCATCCATCAATCACCTGTGTCTCAACTTCATGTTTAGCTCATCACCATCAGCCTCATCCATCAATCACCTGTGTCACACCTGAATGCTCAGCCTATCGCCATCAACCTCATCCATCAATCACCTGTGTCTCAACTTCAGGTTTAGCTTATCACCATCAGCCTCATCTATCAATCACCTGTGTCTCACCTACATGCTTGATCTATCACCATCAGCCTCGTCTATCAATCACCTGTGTCTCACCGGAATGCTTGATCTATCACCATCAGCCTCGTCCATCAATCACCTGTGTCTCACCGGAATGCTCAGCCTATCGCCATCAACCTCATCTATCAATCACCTGTGTCTCACCTACATGCTTGCTCTATCACTATCAGCCTCGTCCATCAATCACCTGTGTCTCACCTACATGCTTGATCTATCACTATCAGCCTCGTCCATCAATCATCTGTGTCTCACCGGAATGCTCAGCCTATCGCCATCAACCTCATCCATCAATCACCTGTGTCTCAACTTCATGTTTAGCTCATCACCATCAGCCTCATCCATCAATCATCTGTGTCTCACCAGAATACTCAGCCTATCGCCATCAACCTCATCCATCAATCACCTGTGTCTCAACTTCATGTTTAGCTCATCACCATCAGCCTCATCCATCAATCACCTGTGTCACACCTGAATGCTCAGCCTATCGCCATCAACCTAATCCATCAATCACCTGTGTCTCAACTTCAGGTTTAGCTTATCACCATCAGCCTCATCTATCAATCACCTGTGTCTCTGGCCTCCTGTTGTTTAAAGTTTTACTTCTATTCTTAAGGCTCAGCTGTTCGGGAGCTTTTTAAAAAGGAAAATATAAATACTGTTTTTCGGATATAACGTCACATTCCTTTGAAGAGTTCAATCAGGGGGGGGGGGGGGCGGTACAACGCAGGGGATTGGGATTGTTTCCGGGGCTAGACAGACAGTGTGGGAGTGGTTGTGATTGGACTCACGTCTCTGGCCGATGGTGTCAATCAAACCTGGGACCCTCCTATGATCTGGTTGGAGTGAGTTTGACTGAACTGTTTCCTGGGAGGAAATTCTCCTCATGCTGCTGAGGGAAAACCCAAATAAATCCTAGTTTCTATGACGTGCTAATGAATACATTTGTTTCCGGTTGGTACCTGTGGGCCAGGAACCCAGATGTGGGCCACCAGTACCAACCCTTAGTGCGTTTTGAAGTTTTTCATCTTTCAATCATTCATTATTATATCCTGAAATGTAGGAAGAATTTTTCACTGATTTTCTTTTCCAGACCGAATGTTTCAGACTGAAAAGACGACATCGAGAGAGAGAGAGGGAGAGAGAGAGAGGGAGAGAGAGAGAGGGAGAGAGAGAGGGAGGGAGAGAGAGAGGGAGGGAGAGAGAGAGAGAGGAAGGGAGACAGGGAGAGAGGTGAAGGAGATATTCTTTAAATAGTTTCAAAAAACTCTTTCATTCTTCAAATTCTTTAAATTCCAGAGATTTTTATTCACAACATTTATGTAACTGTTATTTATACAACTGCCAAGCAGAACTACAGAATTTAAAAACAACAAACAACAAACAGAAAAAATAGATGACGGTCACATCAAAGACACACGGAGGAAACAGCAGGTGTGTATTTACGGTAGCGGTACGACGATGGAAGAAACGCGTTTATCTCCACAAACAGCATCAAAGTCAGAATCGGTGAAGTAGATTGAATATTTGTCTTAGATGAGACTTCATAGATTATGTTCTATGTTCTGACAGAAAACGCGGCACGTCGTCGGCGTATCGAGACGTTTGATGGCTCTAAGTAGAAGAAGACGAGCTAAGCAGTTTTTTTTGTAAAATATAATCCACATCCCAACGTAGAGAACAGCAACAGAACGTTCACTTTACCTCACTTCAACTCCAACACTGATGGAACTCGGAGCGCTGCTGCCCAAACGGATCGGCTTTATTTATTCTACAACTTAAGCCCCTCCCTCTCAGGTTCACATGGCCCAATGTAGAGAAGACGTCGAGAAGTCACCTCAGACCATGCGCAGTAAAAAATAATCAAGAGCATGAAAAGATTTCACTCCTCTTGATGCGTTCAGGCCCGGGTTCTTGCAGTCCAGACGGGTTCTCCCAGTCTACAGGGAATGTTTAATATGGTTCTTTTCTTCAGACGGACCGGGCTGAGATCTCTTTTTTTCGTTTGCAGAAAATGGGAAATGGACACGGAGAGGGTCCACAGTTGGTCGGAGGGGGATTTGAACCTGTGACCTCTTTACTTCCTGTTACCCACCGCGCCACCATGCTTGAGTGGTACCAAATATACCTCTCTGCCAGACAGGAAGTAGATGTACTGCCAAAAGTTTATGACCCATCAGATCGCCAGTATTGGTTTGTTTTATTGGCGTGATGGCGAGGAGGCGAGGAAGCAAGGGGAGGCGAGGAGGCGAGGGGACGCAAGGAAGCGAGGAGACGAGGCGAGGCGAGGAAGCAAGGAGGCAAAGCGAGGAGGCGAGGCGAGGAGGCGAGGCGCGGGCGCTGTGCTGTAGAGCTGTCAGGACACAAACCTCGAGGCAGATACAATAATAATAATAATATGATAATGATTACACGATAACTTTAGTTACTGGAGTTATCGGAGCGATCCGTTCAGACCACCTACAGCCGGGCTGAGGGGTTCCACCGACGGGTTCTGCTCCCTCTGACCGGTATCTGCTGGAGCGGGTCAGTGAGGGGCCTTTGAGACGGGTACTTGTCCACACTGACTCACACAGACCACCGGACAGGAAAAGGCGGGGCCAGAGAAGAGCTCATCTCTGTGGTTGCTGCAGCACAATGTCTGCCATCATCCTCCATCAGCTGCTGTTTGGCGTTTCGCCGCAATCACTCGTCGCTGGCTCTAATCTGTGTTGACATCTCCGGCGACAGCAGGGGCGCCTTCGAAATGTCAGCAGGCCCTCAAGAAACAATATTCCCACTACACAGATCGGCCGCCATCTCAAGCGTCTCCGAAATTCACCTTCCCGCACACGCAGGAGTCCGGGAACGCCATTTTCTGAGGAGACGGCATTTCTAACTTGACCCTGAGCTCCTCCAGCTCCGTCGCAAAGTGATCGGTGGTCTCCACCATCGACGTGTCCTTCGCCGCGCCGTACGTGAGCGCCACGCTGTAGGCGGTCGGTTTAGCGGCGCCTTTCCCGGCGCAGCCGCAGATCTTGCGGAAGGCCGCGCGGAACTTCTGAGACATGGCGTTGTAGATGAGCGGGTTGACGGCGCTGTTGAGGTAGATGCAGAGGCGGCAGAGGAGCAGGAACCAGCGGTCCAGGTAGGCCGTCTCCAGGAAGGAGTTGACCACCACCAGAGTACGGTACGGCATCCAGAGCGCGGCGAACAGGACCACCACCACGGCCAGCATCTTGGTCACCTGTGGGAGGAGACAGAAGTGAGACGCGATGAGAGTCTGAACCAACTAGATGTTCTAGTCTATATATATATAT